>ML292673.1:0-31270 GCA_005239495.1 Nicotiana undulata | reverse complement strand
GGAAATGAAGTAGTAATTGTTATTTACTTCCAGTATTTATTTGGATTTCAGTGCCTTTAATATTTGCTGCTTTACTACCTTCATATGTCTAAAACTTTCATTATACTCTGATAAATTATATTGTTGGACCTTAGTGAGTGTCAAGTCGACCCCTCGTCACTACTTCTTCGAGATTAGACGAGATACTCACTGGGTACATATTTATTTATGTACTCATGCTACGCTTCGGTACTTAATTGTACAGGTTCTGAGGCTGGTGCTTCTGGTTATCAGACCGGAGCTAGATTCTGATTATAGCTGGACCTGACTTCACGGTGAGCTCCCTCCCCTGACGATCCTCTGCAGCACCATGGAGTTTTCTTTTGTTATTTCCCGTCTATTTCTTTAAGACAGTGGGACTGTATAGTATATCTTTTGTATATTCTGTTAGTATGCCCGTAAGACTTGTGACAGTAGTTCCTAGAACACACGTGATAGTTATTTTGGATTACGGGACTGTATATATATTGGCTCATGCCTCCTTATGACTGTTTTGGCTAAAATTGGTTAAATATCCTTCTTGATTTATGTTTCGGACTTTAAAACTTGGTATATGTTGAAATGTTTAATCAAATAAGAAAGAACCCTTAGTAAGTTGAGTGTTGTCTTGCCTGACCCCGCTGTTGGGCGCCATCACGACCTAAGTTAGGATTTGGGGCTTAGTCTTCCGGTGGTCCAACCAGATTCTATGCTATACCGGCCAGATCAGATGCAGTGGCCTCAGACGCCGTGATCACAAGTATTATCTCAATATGTGGTAGAGAGGCTTCAGTACTATTTGATCCAGGATCCATCTATTTATTTGTTTCGTCATTATTTTCTCATTTCCTGGATGTTCCTCGTGAGTCCTTGGGTTTCCCTATATATGTGTCCACTCATGTGGGCGATTCTGTGGTGGTAGACCGGGTTTATCGGTCCTGTGTGGTTACATTATGTGGATTCGAGACCAGAGCGGATCTTTTATTGCTCAATATGGTTGATTTTGAGGTTATTTTAGGCATGGATTTGCTATCTCCTTATCATGCCGTGCTAAATTGCCATTCCAAGACAGTTACTCTATCCATGCCCGAGTCACCTAGGCTGGAGTGGAGAGGTTCCTGGGTTAGTGCAACCAGTCGGGTTATTTCCTTCCTGAAGTCTCGACACATGATCAAGAAGGGTTGTCTGGCCTATCTTGCTTATATGTGGACAGCACCGCCGAGTCTCCGATGATTGATTCAGTGCCAGTTGTTCGAGAGTTTGCTGATGTATTTCCTTCAGACCTTACGGGCATGCCTCCGGATCGTGATATTGATTTTTGACTTGATGTAGATCCAGGCACTCAGCCTATCTCCATTCCCCCATACCATATGGCTACGAAAGAGCTGAAGGAGTTGAAGGAGCAACTTGAGGAGTATTTGGCTAAGGGGTTTATCAGACTGAGTGTATCGCCGTGGGGTGCTCCAGTCCTACTTGTGCAGAAAAAGGATGGGTCTATGCATATGTGTATTGATTACCGTCAGTTGAACAAGGTCACCATTAAGAACAAGTATCCTTTGCCGCGCATTGATGATTTGTTTGACCAGTTGCACGGTGCTAGGGTGTTTTCTAAGATTGATTTGAGATCGGGATATCATAAGTTGAAGATTCGGGCCTTAGATGTTCCAAAGACTGCTTTTCGTACGAGATATGGCCATTATGAGTTCCTGGTAATGTCCTTTGGCTTGACTAATGCTCCAACAGCATTCATGGACTTGATGAATAGGGTGTTCAGGTCGTATATTGATTGATTCCTTTGTCATTGTCTTTGTTGATGACATCTTGATTTACTCACATAGCCTGGGTGAGCACGAGAAGCATTTGAGAGTTGTGCTCCAGACCTTGCGGGAACAGAAGCTATATGCTAAGTTCTCCAAGTGTGAGTTCTGGTTGGATTCCGTGGCATTCTTGGGGCATGTGGTATCCGGAGAGGGTATCAAGGTTGAACCTCAGAAGATTGAGGCAGTTCAGAGTTGGCCGCGTCCTACTTCAGCTACTAAGATCAGGAGTTTCTTGGGTCTAGCAGGCTATTACCGCCGATTTGTGAAGGGGTTTTCTTCTATTGCATCCTCATTGACTAGATTGAATCAGAAGAATGCCCCATTCCGGTGGTCCGACGAGTGTGAGGCGAGCTTTAAGAAGCTCAAGGCAGCATTGACTTCATCACCGGTTCTGGTATTTCCCTCAGGTTCTGGGATGTATACAGTATATTGCGATGTTTCACGCGTTGGCTTGGGGTGTGTATTGATGCATGAAGGAGAGTTATTGCTTATGCTTCGCACTAGCTGAAGGTTCATGAGAAGAATTACCCTATGCACGATTTAGTGTTGGCGGCGATTGTTCATCCTCTTAAGATTATGAGGCATTACTTGTATGGAGTGTCCTGTGAGGTTTATACAGACCATCGCAGCTTGCATCACTTGTTCAAGCAGAGGGATCTTAATTTGAGGCAGCGCAGATGGCTTGAGTTGTTGAAGGATTATGAAATCATCATTCTTTATCATCCGGGCAAGGCAAATGTGGTAGCAGATGCCTTAAGCAGGAAGGCAGAGAGTATGGGTAGCTTGGCTTATATTGCAGCAGAGGAGAGACCACTAGCCTTGGACATTAAGTCCTTGGCTAATCGCCTGGTGAGGTTAGATCTTTCAGAGCCTCGTCGAGTTTTAGCTCATGTGGTTTCTCAGTCTTCGTTATTGGGAGAGATTAAGGCTCGACAATTTGATGATCCGTGCTTAGCACAGCTTAGGGAGATAGTGATTCAGGGTGGTTCCAAGGAGGTTACTATTGGCGAAGATGGTGTTCTGACACTTCAGGGCCGTTTATGTGTTCCTAATGTCGATGGCCTTAGAGGGAGGATTATAGAGGAGGCACACAGTTCTCGGTATTCTGTTCATCCTGGTGCTACGAAGATGTATCGTGATTTGAAGCAGCATTACTGGTGGAGGCGGAAGAAGAGGGACATTGTGGAGTATGTGGCTAGGTGTCTTAATTGCCAGCAGGTTAAGTATGAGCACCAGAGGCCAGGAGGCCTACTTCAGCAGATGTCCATTCCTGAGTGGAAATGGGAGCGCATCACTATGGACTTCGTGGTTGGGTTGCCTCAGACCTTGCGGAAGGTTGACGCAGTTTGGTTCATTGCGGATATATTGACCAAATCGGCGCATTTCATTCCAGTGGCTACTACATATACTTCAGAGAGGTTGGCCCAGATCTACATTCGGGAGATAGTCCGGTTGCATGGTGTGCCGGTGTCCATTATATCAGATCGAGGTCCTCAGTTCACCTCGCACTTCTGGAGAGCATTGCATAGTGAGATGGGTACCCAGATAGATCTTAGCACAGCATTTCACCCACAGACTTATGGCCAGTCGAAGCGTACAGTTCAGATATTGGAGGACATGCTCAGGGCATGTGTGATTGACTTTGGAGGTCAGTGGGACCAGTTCTTGCCTTTGGCCGAGTTTCCTTACAATAATAGTTATCAGTCCAGCATCGAGATGGCTCCATTTGAGGCTTTGTATGGTCGGAGATGTCGTTCCCCTATCGGGTGGTTTGAGCCTGGCGAGACTAAGTTATATGACACCGACCTGGTAAAGGATTCTTTAGAGAAGGTAAAGTTGATTCAGGAAAGGCTCCGCACAGCACAGTCCAGATAGAAGAGTTACGCGGATCAGAAGGCGCGTGATGTATCATTTATGGAGGGAGATAAGGTTATGTTGAAGGTCGCGCCGATGAAGGGTATTATGAGGTTCGGGAAGAAGGGCAAGCTGATTCCACGATTTATAGCTCCTTTCGAGGTGTTGAGCCGAGTTGGAGAGGTTGCTTATGAGCTTGCTTTACCTCCTAGCTTATCAGGAGTTCATCCGGTCTTTCATGTATCCATGCTCCGGAGGTACCACGCCGACTTCTCTCACGTGGTCGATTTCAGAACTATTCAGTTGGATGAGAGGTTGGGCTACGAGGAGGAGCCAGTTGCCATTATTGATAGACAGGATCGCCAATTGAGATCCAAGAGAGTTTCTGCTGTAAAGGTCCAGTGGAGGGGCCAACCAGTTGAGGAGGCGACTTGGGAGTCCGAGGAGGACATGCGGAGCAGATATCCGCACTTATTAGGTCAATATTTTGAGTAAACGACCTCGGAATCGAGCTTTAACGGTTCCGGTAGCTTCGTATGATGATTTCGGACTTAGGCGTATGTTCGGAGTGGGTTTTGGATGACCCGAGAGCGTTTTGGCGCCCAATATCGAAATAAGAGTTTCCTTAAGTTTGAAATTTGGTTTGGAATGTGTTTTTGTGTTATCAAGGTCCGAACGGGATTCCGAGACCGAAAATAGTTCTGATATGTCATTTATGACTTGCTCGCAAAATTTGGTGTCATTCCGAGTAGTATAGGTCGGTTCGGCGCATTGATACTGAATTCAAGAACTTGATGTTCTTAAGTTTGATCTTTAGGGGTTTTGAGGTGTGATTTTGAGTTTTAGTGTTGTTTTGAGTGTTCCGAAGGCTCGAGCGAGTCCGTATTATGAGTTGGGACTTATTGGTATATTTACACGGGGGCTCGAGTGGGCCCAGGTGTCTTTCGGGCACCAACCAAGGCCAAAAACCAGCTGCATCAGTTGCTGGTGCACCTGATCTGGTGTGACCGCAAGTGCGGTTGCCCAGTCGCAGGTGCGGGACCGCTCCTGCGATCCCAGCCTCGCAGGTGCGACCCCCAGGTGGGATGCCCATTTCTCGCAGGTGCGGAGCTACTGGTGCGGACTCCTGACCGCATGTGCAAGCCCTGACCCTCTTGTCCACTTCCGCAGGTGCGAGACTGCAGGTGCGGTCCTTGAGCCGCCGGTGCGGAACCACTGTAGGCAGTGTGTTCTTTTAAAACACGGGAAATGTCCATTTTTCCTCATTTCTTCCACCATTCGAGACCTTGAGAGCTTGGGAAAACTGCTCCACGACCTAGCTACTGAAGAGGTAAGTAAATTCTACCCTAGTGTTTGTTTAATACTTGAATTACTAGTTAAATTACCTACCTAATTAGTGGAAATCAAGGAATTGGGTAGTAACCTAGGGCTTTCGAGAATTTAGGGGATTACCCGTGAATTGGATATGAAATCATACAAAAATCATATATTTACGATCCTTAGGTTATGGGTGAGTGTTTCCTTCGAGAATTTTCAGAATCTGAGCGTGCGAGCCTGAGGGTGAATTTTTGGATTTCTTCAAGAATGATGAATTGACTAAGTAAATAGGAGAAATTACATGCTTTGAGTATAATTTGATATATTTACATAACATTTGACTACTTTCGAGTCCTTGGGTGACGAGTTCGGGATTTCGTGCGCATTCTTGACCCGGGGAGTAGGTTCGACACGAGGTGAGTCTCCTTTCTAACCATGTAAGAGGGAATTGTCCCCATAGGTGATCTAAATTCTATGTGTTGATGTTGTGGGGGCTACGTACGTACCAAGTGACGAGAGTTCGTACGCAGCGGCTATTATTATTATGTCCGAGTAGTTAGGCCCACATCATGCCTTGTGATTCTTTCTCGTAATGAATTCATGTTATATGTAGTATTGTTTTTCCTGAGATTTATGGAAATTGATAATTTTTAAAGAAATTATTTGTGGAAAGTAATTTTTAAAGGAATATTGTGTGTGCATGTGACCGCTTCGCAATTTATATTCCGCGAGCGGAGTGTGATTTTCCCCACTCTCATGGGAGCGGGCCATATGCCACGGCGAGATAGAAAGATGCACTTTTGGTTCGGGCCGTTCGACCTTCGGCAGTGCACAAATATGATCATTTTACTTTATGGCTCAGGCCGGTTGTCCTTATCCCGTATGCGCATGATAAGTTGTTAATGATTTCATGAATATTGATTCGACAGATATTTGGGGGAAAAATAAAGTAGTAATTGTTATTTCCTTCCAGTATTTATTTGAATTTCATTGCCTTTAATATTTGTTGCTTTACTACCTTCATATGTTTACAACTTTCATTATACTTTGTTAAATTATATTGCTGGACCTTATTGAGTGTCAAGTCGACCTCTCGTCACTACTTCTTCGAGATTAGACGGGATACTCACTGGGTACATATTTATTTATGTACTCATGCTACGCTTCTGTACTTAATTGTACAGGTTCTGAGGCTGGTGCTTTTGGTTATAAGACCGGAGCTAGATTTTGGTTATAGCTGGACCTGACTTCATAGTGAGCTACTTCTCCTGACGATCCTCGGCAGCATAATGGAGTTTTCTTTTGTTATTTCCCGTCTATTTCTTTCGGACAGTGGGACTGTATAGTATTATCTTTTGTATATTCTGTTAGTATGCCCTTAGGACTTATGACACTAGTTCGTGGCACACACGTGATAGTTATTATGGATTACGGGATTGTATATATATTGGCTCACGCCTCCTTATGACTGTTTTGGCTAAAACTGGTTAAATATCCTTCTTGATTTATGTTTCGGACTTTAAAACTTGGTATATATTGAAATGTTTAATCAAATAAGAAAGAACCCTTAGTAAGTTGAGTGTTGGCTTGCCTGAACTCGCTGTTGGGCATCAACACGATCTGAGTTAGGATTTGAATCGTGACAATATGGTATAATACAATAGATGTATAATAAACACATTGAAAATAAAACATGTGTTGAATTTGACATTCTAGGTTTAATCAAATTCTCATCGCATATTGTAGGATTTATCCTTTTGTAATTGTTGCGAATTCCTTATAAAGTTGATTATCTATATTTTAATCAAACATATATATACACCACCAAAAATAAAATATAATGACAACAAAAAATCAAGCACAAAAAATGCATATAACAAATAATAATACAACATACTTTTACCTGATTCAAATCTTCAAACATTATGCCAGGCACCATATTCCTTCTGGATATAGGATAAAACTTAAAGTGATTTTTTACCACCTACTATTTCATAAATTGTTCTAATACAAAATATGATATTTTAATTATTCCCAACTTATTGAACCTCCTATAACTAATTAATATAAAAAAAACAATTTATCGATTAAGACTAAAGCAAAATATATTACCGATTATTGTTGAACAAATAATTCATCTCCACTAAAGGATTTTAACAATAAATATGAAATAAGAATTCTAC
This sequence comes from Nicotiana undulata, assembly GCA_005239495.1. Classification (NCBI taxonomy): domain Eukaryota; kingdom Viridiplantae; phylum Streptophyta; class Magnoliopsida; order Solanales; family Solanaceae; genus Nicotiana; species Nicotiana undulata. Next base: position 24,078 of record ML292673.1, on the reverse strand, counting down.
TTCTAGTTAAATAACCAACAATATCCCAAAAATTTATGAAATCAATATACGAGGACATTACAATTTGATCCAAAACTGAATAAGAAACTATGTAATTTGTGTTTTTTTTGGGGGGGGGGGAGACAACCCTAAAGTTTACTACTCATAAAAAGGCTATTAGAAAGGATCGGAGAAGAGAAATTCTAGACGGATATGAATATGAATTTATTAGAAGTTACTTTTACTTATTAGAGGCAAGAGAGTTCTAGACGGATTTGGTTACCATATAAGGGTTAAAATTCTTGGTTATGTTAAATTTCTAAATATTAGGAGTTTTATATAGTTCAAGTTATAAGGAAATGATTAATAGGCATAATTAAATTAATTTTAAAAATCCTATATATTAGGAAAAATAGTAAAATGACAATTTTGTCTAATATAAAAATTATTTTTAAAGGGTAAAAAATGCGAACCACATTTCGATAGGACCTTCATGCTTTTAGTATAGTACTAGTCTTTATGTACGTGCCTTGTACGTAATTTTTTAACACTAAGAAAATAAAAACGTGAAAAAGAAGTTACGCAAGAGAGTAAATATAAAAAGTATATAACAATAACATATCGAATAGTTAACGGGAGATATATGAAAATACTTGTTGCAGTAAAGTATTTATTTCATCCAACTTATGGTATTAAAGATACCACTTTTTGTTAGCTAATTCATTGTTATCATTATTACTTTTTTAGTTATTGAAGTTTATCCATATGTATTAGCATTCATACTCTTCTAATTATAAAGTATAAGAAATATTTAATTTAATAGGATGTATTAAAAAATATCTGTGCTAAAAACCTTAATATGGAAACATATCTAAAATAAAAAATTATGTACGCTACTTAAATGATTTAAAAAAATACACCATTAGTGTATACAAATTAAACTATATTACTATATAGCCAAAGACACAATGATTCACCTTGTTGGTGTTCTACTGCCTAATCCTGTGAAAATCATCCAAAGAGGTCATCTGGCAAGCCAACGCCTTTATATACGAAGTCGGATAATTACTTATCTTGTTATAGTTATTTAAGAACTTTTATATATATATATATATATATATATATAGTTCTCCAAAGAATTAATATTCAAACCAAATACTATCGTTTTGTCTTCTCTTTGATACTTCATTAGCAAGAATTTGTATTGTGCTTAAAAAGTCGAAGCAACAAAATCATTGTTGAATTCACAATTTCATATATTTTGTTCATCCAAAGTTTAAAGTGTTAATGCTTTATAATTTTATTGAACAAAAATGTAGTTTAATTAGTTAGGTCTCGTTAATTAATTTTTATCTTATATTCTCACTTAGATTCGGTGGTTTTAATCTTTATGTTTTGACTTGGATTCAGCTTTACATAAACTAATTTAACTTCAAAGTCTTATATTTATTCAATTATGAAGGAATTATGAACGAATTACTGATTTAATAAGTTTTATTAGTAGTTGATTTTAAGAGTCTTAAATATTACAGCTTTATCTAACTTGAGATTTTCTTTTTGAAGAATTTATTTAGCTTACGAAAGGCATAAAAGTTGGTTAAATTTGATGCTACTTACGCCGATCAACATCATGTTTTGTAGATTCGTGCTTTCATATGCCTTTCTAATCCAAGTAGGATCGAATGTGCAGGGTCCATGTATATATAGTTTAAATCGGAAAAGAACCGACCGGTCGTTTTGAGCTCTAGCGTGTCGTTCGGTGGTTGGAAGTCATGAACATCTTCATTTCAGGTATTATGACTTGTGCGTATGGTCGGATTTGAAATTCAGGAAGTTCGGAGTTAAATTGGAACGAATTTTTTTTTATTTCAGAAGCCTTAAATTGGAAGAATCGGCTAAGACTAGGATTTGGAGTAAACGATCTCGGAATCAGGATCTGAAGGTTCCAGCAGGTTCGTATGATGATTACGGACTTGGGCGTATGTCCGGATCGAGTTTTGGATAACCCGGGAGCGTTTCAGCGTATATTGTGGAAGTCAGCATTCTTGAAAGAATTTCCTAAGTTTGGCTTGAAGCGCATTTCAGTGATATTGATGTCCGTTTGGGATTCCGAGGCTGGGAATAGCTTCGTATGGTAATTCTGGAGTTGGGAGCGTGATCGGAAGTGAATTCGGATGTCCGTAGGTTATTTTGAAGTCATTTGGCTAAAGATAGAAATTTGAAGGTTTTTGAAGAATCCGACCGGAAGTAAAAAATTTGATATCGGGGTCGGAATGCGATTCCGAAAGTTGGAATAGGTTCGTAATGCCGAATAAGACTTGTGTGCAAAATTTGGGGTCAATCGGATGTGATTTGATAGGTTTCGGTGTCGGATGTAGAAGTTTGAAATTTCTAAGTTCATAAAGTTTGATTTTTTGTGCGATTCGCTGTTTCGATGTTATTTTATGTGATTTGAGGCCTCGATCAAGTCCGCATTATGTTTTGGAACAAGTTGGTGAAATTGGACGGGGTCATGGGGGCCTCAGGTGGATTCCGGGTGGTTAACAAATCAATATTTGAAGTTGAAGAAAGCTGAAGTTTGTTGTCATCTGGTGTGACCGCACCTGCGAGGCTTTGGCCGCAGGTGCGGCTTTGAACGTCGCAGGTGCGACTTTGGACGTCGCAAGTGTGAGTTTTGGCTGGAGCTAAGGAAGCCACAGGTGGAGGTGTTTGGGCGCACCTGCGAAAGCACAGGTGCGAGAAGGAGACCGCATGTGCGGAAATGAGGCCTGGGCAGATTGTTTTTAAACGGGAATTTGGACATTTCTTCTTCTATTTTCATTTGGTATGGGCTATATTGAGGAGCTTCAAGGAGGGAATTTCGTCAAGGATCACAAGGTAAGTTGTTTCTACTTATTTCCAAGTTAAATACAAGGTTATTACATGAATTTGAACATGAAGATTTTGGAAAAAATTGGGAAATTTAAAGAAACCTAGAAATTTGGTAATTTGGATTTTAGCAACGAATTAAGCACGAATATTTGAGTAAATTGTATATTGGAACTAGTAAATCTATGGGTAGAGTTTATCTTCGAGAAATTTCGGAATCCGGGCACGCGGGCCCGAGGCAATTTTGGTCAATTCATTGAGCGGAGTTGGAAAATTATATAATTTGAATTTGTTATGAGTATTAGAGTGAATTTTTATTGTTTTGCCCGTTATTTGGTAGTTTGGGGGCGTTGTGCATCGATTGGAGTCGTCGGGAGGGCTTGGAAGCCGGTTATGGAATTTCGGAGCGAGGTAAGCCTCCTTTCTAACTTTGTGAGGGGGAATTGTCCCCATAGGTGAACTAAACGAATATATGCTATTATTTGCGTGTGCTACGTACGCACGAGGTGACGGGAGTCCATGCGTAGCTACTATTATGCCATGTTCGGGTAGTCTAGGACCCACATCATGCCTTGCGTTCTTTCTAGAGATGAATTTTATTCTTTATGAATTTATGCTATATGAAACTTTGGTTTCCCTGAGATCACAGAAATTGGTAATTTAAAGGAATTGTTCACTGAAAATTAATTTATGAAGAATATTGTGTGTGCATGTGACCGCTTCGCAATTTACATTTCGCGAGCGGGGTGTTATTTCTCCCACTCTCATGGGAGCGGGTCGTACACCACGACGAGATTGAAAGATGCACTTATGGTTCGGGTCGTTCGACCCTCGACAGTGGACAGATATGATTATTATGATGGATCAGGCCGGTTGTCTTTATCTTGTATGCGCATGATAAATTGTTAAATGATTTCATGGATAAATACTTGACAAATATTTGGGAGAAAATGAAGTAGAAATTATTTATTTACTTCAGTGTTTATTGAATTGCAGTTACTTTTAAAGTTTACTGATTTTATTACCCTTGTATGCCTTTTGCTGCTGTTATATATTGTTGAATTATATTGTTGGACCCTAGTGAGTGTCAAGTTGACCTCCCGTCACTACCTCTCTGAGGTTAGGCGGGATACTTACTGAGTACACGTTGTTCTCGTACTCATGCTACACTTGCTGTGTATTTTGTTGCACAGGTACTTCCATAGCGATGTGGCGGGTTTGAAGACTTAGGTGAGCTGCATCATCCGGAGGCGATCCGCAGCTGACAGAGTCTCCCTCGTATTGTATTCATTTTATTTTAATTTTCCTTGTCCAACTGTATTTCGGATAAGCTTTGTAGTATTTTGTAAAATTCTTAGAATTGCTCATGTACTTGTGATACCGGGTTCTGGGATGTATTTGGGTTGTATTTTTATTAAATCGGAAAAATGGACTGTTGCTTTTACTTAATGGCTTTCTATCTAGTTATTATGTTTTAAAGTGGAAAGTAACAATTTCGAAAATGTTAAAAACGGAATTTTTTTCAACTAATTAATGATTGCTTTGCCGGACAGTGTCCGGCGCTATCACGACCTCATGGATTTTGGGTCGTGTCAACATGGTATCATAGCGCTAGGTTCCCTTAAGTCTCACGAGTCATGACCAAGTTTAGTAAAGTCTTGCGGATCGGTACGGAGACGTCTGTACTTATCTTCAAGAGGCTACAAGACTGTTAGGAGTACTTCCCTTCTTGATTCTTCATCGTGCGATTGGATCCCCTTAAGGTTTGTGCCTATGTTTCTTCCTACTCAATATCACGCGTCACGAAGCGCTTGCTATAAATCGAGAGTTTGAGAAATTGTAATGGTGCTGCAGATATGGTTCGTGATGTTTTCCATACATAGTTGTTTGGGATGTTGTTCTCGCCCTGCAGAAGAATAATATGTTGTTTCAACTCAGTAGCGGTGTTGCTGAGAGCCTGCGAGGCTATGCTCAGGTAGTGATGAAGCTTACTGTTGGTTATCGCGCGGTGTTGATATGATGGTAAAATGATTGCCCATATGTCGAGGTAATGGATGAATTGAAGGGAGGTCTTCTCAGAGTGTGATTTCGAGATTTCAGTATTTTAGTTCCGGCAGAGGAAAAGCATTTGGATTATGAATGGACCGGTTTGGGTTGATAAAGTAATGAGACTTGGCGTTATTGAGCAAGGTGGAGCATTCATCTGTGATGTGATATCTTCGTCTTTGATCGAATAGAATGTGTTAAGTTCGCCGGTGTTATGGTTCTCCGGTTGCATTGGGTCATAGTATTGTGATGTGGTGTTGAAGAAGCGGCTGTCATAGATTGTGGTGTGTAGTGGTTCAGAATTGAATAGCTATTTCTAATAAAGGCATCTCGAGAAAGATGATCTTCGGAGAGTTTGAAGTCGTGGTGATCTGCTGGTTCAAGAGCTACAGAGGATGATATTGAATTGAGGCCGCAATTGAGAAGCATGCGATGAAGGAAGACATGTGCAAAGTGTCAGGTGGCGGCTAAATCTCTAAATTCCAGGCATCAGAAACATAAGTCGGGTAGTTGCTTAAAGGAATGAGTTTAACTAAGTGGGAGAGTGGCACTGTGGCCTGTGAGTTCAGTGAAAGGACGGATGCCTACCTTGAGGAGGAGCTGGAGTGATTTGAGAATTTTAGTGGACGATTATTAGGTCCACGAGCTTAAACTGAAATGTTGGTTATTCGGCGGAAGGTTGGATACGACAGAGAGGAGTTGTTAGGGATGAAGAAGGATGCAATATGGCGGTGAATTTGAAGATGTTGCAGCGCATCTTGTAGATGTCCATGAGGAGCGGACGGGCGGGTAAAGTTGGTGAATGAGGACAGGCTTAGGGTGGGATATTGATGTTGCAGAAAAGGGTGCATTTCAGCATCATTGAAAGGTGTCAGTTGGCGATTCCACAGGTGGGTTACCTTTCGTGAGTAGGTTAGCGGTTGTGTGGTTGTCAAGTTTCTACGAGGAATTCTAGTGGCTATTCGGTAGGAGGGCGAATATGTGTATGATGCTAGAGAATTTGAGTATTCAGGAAGTGCCTACAGGAGAATTCGGAAGAATTGGACGGATCGGTTGAGAAAAATCATGTTAACAAAGGAGAAAGGATCTCAGCAGGGTCTGGAGTGGTGCAAGAGTATCTTCGGGCTAAGTGGGGGAGTCCCACCACCCGCAGTTGGGTCATATGATTTCGTTCCCATGGGGTTGCAGATTGTCGGCGTATTGGCAAGTTGTTACAACTAAGGGAAAGGAGTAAAAGGGGGATTGTGCGTGGTATTTGATAAATATGCGCAAAAGTTGGTCCTATTGGACCAGGGTTAGGTTTTGGGAGATTCAGAATTTATGCTTAAGGCATGGGCGAGCGGTAAGGGTAGTGATTCAGTCACATGCTTCATTGAAAGGGGTATTCATGTGCTAGAAGAGCCTTGGAGTGGATTGTATTCGGGGCCAGTCGGAGTGGGTGACTCCTGATAGCGGTCCTAGTGAATTCGGAAGTTAAGAAGGCGGTATTTAAGGGTTAAAGGCAGTAGTATGATTAAGAATTGAGCTTTTGCAGCGTGATTTCTGAGAAAGGAAAAATGGTTGGAGTGTTCTACGTTATTTTCAGCGAGTAGAATAGTATTGGAGGAGTGAGAGAAGTAAACTCCGGGTTGTAGAAAGATTATCAGGAGGGTATGAGATGGGTTGCGGGATTTAGGCAGCATGGTCTCGTGAATCAAGGTCCCTCGGGGTGAGTGAGGGTTGAGTTTGCTATGAGTTGAAGGAAGTTACTATTGTCTCTGAGGCAATTAAAGATGATTAAAAGAAGATAGATTGGTTAGCCATGGTTGAAATGGCACATGTACGACAGTGACCAGTTCCTCCGGTGTGACTGAGTATGGGTATGGTTTGTACATATGTGTGTGGGGCTTGACGACCGTCGTAATAGATTTTATTTGGGGCATTCGAGTGATATGGCCTGTTAGGCGTAGGCGGATCTCGGAAGGTTTATGGTGGTTCAGATCACTACTTAAGGATTTGCATGTTGGGTCATTGTGAGAATTCACTTGAGTGTTGTTATTGTTCTCTTGAATTGAGGTAAGTAAAAGGTTCCCATATGGTGAAGTGTTTCCCCTATTAGTGGTTCAGGAGTATGATGGAATTCTTGCACAATCTCATATTGGCATGCCATGTGCAGTAAGCAGCACAAAATTAAAAGTAAAGATCAAGATTTCGGTTCGATGTTGTCAATGATGTCATGAGCTCGGATGGGCATGGAAAAGTGATTTGAAAGTTCAGAGTAAGCTGGTGTTATCTTCAGTGTCACCTGAGATCAATGTTCGGTAAAATAGGCTTTGTACCCTGGTGAGGGGTTCTTGATGCGATTTGCAGCATTAGTGTGGTCGGGTGGAGGTGCAGACTTGTTACCTCGTGGTAGGTCATGGGAGCGTGACCACGGGAAGATGGTCTAAGTGTGACATGTCGTCACTTAATGGATAAAAGATTCAGACTGAGTATGAAGAAATGTAATATTGTTTGTTTGAGAATTTATGCTTGTAAGGTGTTCAATACAACTTTATTGCAGATTTGCGGGGTGGTTTTCCAGGCTATGATGGTTGTTCTTGCGTATTATGAGAAGAAGCGGGTTATTATGGACCCGTGTAAGGCTATCAGCCTAGTGCAGTGTGAGCGGAATCCGCTTGAGGTTTGTGAATGGATTTAAACAAGATTGTGGGTTTCTTGCGAATCAGATGTGTTCATTTCAGTATAGAGCTCCGCAGAGAGGGGGTGATGGAATATCAGATATAGTTCCATCTTCGTCAAATTCATGTGATATTATGATTGTGCCGTGTTAGTTGTGAAACGGCTTGATAATTTCTTATGTGTTGAGATTCCACGTAGTAATGAGGTTATGTGAGCAGGATGGTTCTTGGGATTCAGATTATATATCGCACCTCAGTTGTGCTTGAGTTTTATAGCATATGGCTCTATCAGTCTCCCCAGAATAGTATTATGCACTTAGCGTGCTTGTGACCGGTATTCAGTAATTTGTAATAGTGAGCAATTCAGCTCCGTATATATTTCCTTATGTAAATCTTATGATGGGATCGGGTGGCACACCGCCACGGGTATGTTATATGGATCAGGTTGCACGCCGCAATAATGTGATGTTGAGTAAGGCTCCTATAAAATTTTTCTTGTGTTTTACTTCCTATTTTTCTGAGGAAAGTTCATATTAATTGCGTGAGTTGAGTAGTCCCTTCCTGTGTCATTTCCTTATGTATCATATTCGAATTGTGGCCTATTGGCGCATTGTGGTATCGTGTGAAACTGTTGGTTATGTCTGGGGTGATTGGTTATCTGAGCAGCTCATACTGGGTGAGACGAGACTATTGGATCAGGGATCAGTGCGATGGGATTTTGTGAAGTATGGTAAAGAACAAATGCCAGTATTTGGTTCGTAATGAGATGATGATCTAAACAAGAGAAAATATGTCAATGTTTGGTTAACTCTGCAGTTGGATAGGAATTTCTACACATCTCCTCCGTTGCGGTGGTATCGTCAGCATTATAACAGGATGTATGTATGTATCTTATAAGGTGCATGAGCGCATCAAATTCGTAGAATTTTGGCTATTAAGGTTCAGGGAGAGTCATTGTGGTTAGATGATGGATTATGCGGTGTATGGTGCTGATTCAACAAAGGTACTCAATTGTGTTCTGGTGCCTCGTGTGGTAGTTGATACGGTGTTCATATATTAGAAACAGGCCTGGCAGAGAATTTCCGGTGTTGGAAATGAGTTTGGAGCTTATTGTATGGATATAGGAGGATATCTTCAGATTTGATCAAGATTATGTGCCCAATTGGGTTGTTGCAGCACGGGCAGGTGCACAAGGTGTTAAACAGTGATTTCAGATAACTCAAGAGAAGTTCTTGGCACGTTCAAGGACGAACGTCTATTTAAGTGGGGGAGATGTAACGACCCAAACGGTCGTTTTGAGCTCTAGCGCGTCGTTCAGCGGTTGGAATTCATGAACAACTTCATTTCAGGTATTATGACTTGTGCGTATGGTCGGAGTTGAAATTCAGGAAGTTCGGAGTTAAATTGGAAGGAAAAGTTTCATTTTAGAAGCCTTAAGTTGGAAGAATCGGCTAAGGCTGGAATTTGGAGTAAACGATCTCGGAATCAGGATCTGAAGGTTCCAGCAAGTTCGTATGATAATTTCGAACTTGGGCGTATGTCCGGATTGGGTTTTGGATAACCCGGGAGCGTTTCGGCGTATATTGTGGAAGTCAGCATTCTTGAAGGAATTTCCTAAGTTTGGCTTGAAGCGCATTTCAGTGATATTAATGTCCGTTTGGGATTCCGAGGCTGGGAATAGCTTCGTATGGTGATTCTGTAGTTGGGAGCGCGATCGAAAGTGAATTCGGATGTCCGTAGGTTATTTTGAAGTCATTTGGCTAAAGATAGAAATTTGAAGGTTTTTGAAGAATCCGACCGGAAGTGGAAATTTTGATATCAGGGTCGGAATGCGATTCCGAAAGTTGGAGCATGTTCGTAATGCCGAATATGACTTGCGTGCAACATTTGGGGTCAATCGAATGTGATTTGACAGGTTTCGGCGTCGGATGTAGAAGTTTGAAATTTCTAAGTTCATAAAGTTTGAATTTTAGTGCGATTCGATGTTTCGATGTTATTTGATGTGATTTGAGGCCTCGGGCAAGTCCGCATTATGTTTTGGAATAGGTTGGTGAAATTAGACGGGGTCCCGGGGCCCTCGGGTGGATTCCGGGTGGTTAACAGATCAATTTTTGAAGTTGAAGAAAGCTGAAGTTTGCTGTCATCTAGTGTGACCGCACCTGCGAGGCTTTGGCCGTGAATTTGGATATTTTTTCTTCTATTTTCATTTGGTATGGGTGATTTTGAGGAGCTTCAAGGAGGGAATTTCGTCAAGGATCACAAGGTAAGTTATTTCTACTTATTTCCAAGTTAAATACAAGGTTATTACATGAATTTGAACATGAAGATTTTGGAAAAAATTGGGAAATTTAAAGAAACCTAGAAATTTGGTAATTTGGATTTTAGCCACGAATTAAGCATGAATATTTGAGTAAATTGTATATTGGAACTAGTAAAGCTATGGGTAGAGTTTATCTTCGAGAAATTCCGGAATCCGGGCACGCGGGCCCGAAGCAATTTTGGTCAATTCATTGAGCGGAGTTGGGAAATTATATAATTTGAATTTGTTACGAGTATTAGAGTGAATTTTTATTGCTTTGCCCGTTATTTGGTAGTTTGGGGGCGTTGTGCATCGATTGGAGTCGTCGGGAGGGCTTGGAAGCCGGTTATGGAATTTCGGAGCGAGGTAAGTTTCCTTTCTGACTTTGTGAGGGGAAATTGTCCCCATAGGTGAACTAAACGAATATATGCTATTATTTGCGTGTGCTACGTACGCACGAGGTGACGGGAGTCCATGCGTAGCTACTATTATGCCATGTCTGGGTAGTCTAGGACCCACATCATGCCTTGCGTTCTTTCTAGAGATGAATTTTATGCTATATGAAACTTTGGTTTCCCTGAGATCACAGAAATTGGTAATTTAAAGGAATTGTTCACTGAAAATTAATTTATGAAGAATATTGTGTGTGCATGTGACCGCTTCGCAATTTACATTCCGCGAGCGGAGTGTTATTTCTCCCACTCTCATGGTAGCGGGTCGTACGCCACGACGAGATTGAAAGATGCACTTATGGTTCGGGTCGTTCGACCCTCGGCAGTGCACATATATGATTATTATGATGGCCCAGGCGGGTAGTCTTTATCCTGTATCCGCATGATAAATTGTTAAATGATTTCATGGATAAAGACTTGACAAATATTTGGGGGAAGATGAAGTAGAAATTATTTATTTACTTCCAGTGTTTATTGAATTGCAGTTACTTTTAAAGTTTACTGATTTTATTACCCTCGTATGCCTTTTGCTGCTGTCATATATTGTTAAATTATATTGTTGGACCATAGTGAGTGTCAAGTCGACCTCCCGTCACTACCTCTCTGAGGTTATGCGGGATACTTACTGAGTACACGTTGTTTTCGTACTCATGCTACACTTGCTGTGCATTTTGTTGTACATGTATTTCCATAGCGACGTGGCGGGTTTGGAGACTTAGGCGAGCTGCATCATCCGGATGCGATCCGCAGCTGACAGAGTCTCCCTCGTATTGTATTCATTTTATTTTAATTTTCCTTGTCCAACTGTATTTCGGACAAGCTTTGTAGTATTTTGTAAAATTCTTAGAAATTGCTCATGTACTTGTGACACCGGGTTCTGGGATGTATTTGGGTTGTATTTTTATTAAATCGGAAAAATGGACTGTTGCTTTTACTCAATGGCTTTCTATCTAGTTATTATGCTTTAAAGTGGAAAGTAACGATTTCGAAAATGTTAAAAACGGAAATTCTTTTTCAACACGTTCTTTTTTGGGACACATAGGCTATTACAGACGCATCAAAAAAGACTTTTCGAAGCGAGGAATCCCAGAATGGAATCATTGCAGAAGAAAGGTATAACGTTTGGGAAATTAATGATTGGCTTGCCTGACAGTGGTGTCCGATGCCATCACGACCTCATGGATTTTGGGTCGTGTCAAATCTGGCATTAGGTAATTTATAATTAGATCCTTAAATTATATAAATATTCAAGGATAAAAATCGATCAATGTTTCAGGGATATTGTAATCGTGCAACATTTAGCAGAAGTATTCGTACTTAATTTATACAAAAATAAAATTTGCACCATCTAGAGAGTTAGAACCCATCACAAATTTGATATAGTGGCGAAGAAATTATGGCAGTGGGACACAACTTCTATGAAATAAAAATTCTGATTGACTTCAAATTCATTACAAATAGCCGAAGTCCTGAATGTTTCCGTTCAAAATAAAAAAGTCCTGAATGTTCAATTTTATCCATTACGGTTTAATACGTTTTATAAAATAACTGATTTTAAATAGCCAAAAAAATTGTCTGATTTTCTGCGTTCTCTTTATATTTATCTTCGTGTTTAGAATGGACAAACAATTGGATTCTTTAGCAAGCAGGACTTACAAATGTGATAAGTCTTCCTAATTTTTATCTTAAACTTTGAGTTAAAGTCTTTCTACGCCTTTCTAATTCAAGTAAGATTAACTTTGTAGGGTCCTAGTTTAAATCAGAAAAGAATTATATTATTAGTAATTTATAATTAGATCCTTAAGTTGTATAAATATTTAAGGGCATAAAAATTGATCAATATTTTAGGGATATTTTAATCGTTCAATAGTTAGTGTAAATTATTCGTGCTTTTTTATAATATATATATATATATATATATATATATATATATATATATATATATATATATATATATATATATTGATACCATATATCTTTAATACAATACTGATAATGTAAATTTTTTACTTCGTCCAAAATATTTTTTTGATTATTTTTTTCTACATTGTATGGAATAAGCAATTATACTTTTCTTCTATTTTATTTTCAAAAGTTTTGATATTTACAATTTATACTTCGTCCAAAATATATATTCTTTTATTATTTGTATAAAATGTATCAATATTTATAGAATTTTTTTCTTCATTATTTAGAATAAGCAAATTAGACTTTTCGTCTATTTTATATTCAATATAAAGTTTTGATTTTTTGTCACGATCCGAAATCCCACCTTCAGGCCGTGATGGCGTCTAACGTTGAACCCTTTAGACAAGCCAACGTTCCGGTTATTACCTTTATTTCTTTATTATTGACAAGTGAAATAACAATTATAAACTAGAACAATTATAATTAAAAGAGCGGAAGATAATAAATTCAACAACTTAAATAATAAATCTTACGAGACTTCCTAAAATACACCCCCAGAACAGGTATCACGATCTCACGGACAGTCTAAGATTTACTAAAAATAAAGGTCTGAAATAAATGTGTACAACTGCCTTAGAAATACATGAAAAGACAGAAAAGGAAAGGGATAGGAGGTGACGCCAAGGCCTGCGGATGCATGCAGAACTGCCTCACTGTCGCCTGTGGACTGAAGGATACTCCCTCGATCACTGTCCACCGGGTCCGGTACCGTAATCTGCACAACATAAAGAAGTGTAGGTGTAGCATCAGTACAACCGACCCCATGTATTGAGTAAGTGCCGAGCCTAACCTCGGCGAAGTAGTGACGAGGCTAGGACACGACAACTAATAAACACGTGTGCAATACAATAATATAATAGAAAATAATGACAGGAAGTAAGCAAGTAAGTACAACAACGGGGGAGAACATGCTGGGGATAAAAGGATAACAACTACTGAAATGACGGAACAAGACAACAATTGAAATAATCAAGTATCAGCAAGAATTTAACAACTCTGAACAAATAAGTAAACAGAAACGGCACGACATGTCCCCTCGTGCTATAATATCACAAAACACGGCACAGAATATCCCCTCGTGCATAAATAAATAATCACTCGGCACAGAATGTCCCCTCGTGCATAAATTAAATAATCACTCGTCACGGAATGTCCCCTCGTGCATAAATATCAACATGAACACCACAAATTGCAGAAAAATCAACAACAAGAAACCTTAAATGCACAGATATAGTCAACAAGAATAATACCGTCCCGGCAAGGGACACAACTATAACCAATTCTACACATGTGTATAAATCAACAAGGTACTACTCAACTGATCAACTACTCAACAGTACTCATAACTAATAATTTTCATCAAGAGAATAACCACCAAGTTGCAGTTCAATCCATAACACGATAAATATCAAAGGAAACCAAATAATTCATAATATTCGACTCACGGTCATGCTTGACAACAACATATAGGTACTCGTCACCTCACCTATACATTGAACATGGTATAAACACGTAGCAAATAAGAATCGATACCTAATCCCTCAAGCTAAGGTTAGGCCAAACACTTACCTCGGCTCCAAGAATCCAAATCAAGCCTCTAGCACCGGTTTTCCTTTCGAACCCGACTCCGAATCAATCGTATCTAGACATAATTGACTCAATAACATCAATAATTGATTAACAATTCTATTCCAAAGCTTAATTATAGAATTCTCAATATTCTTCCCAAAATTCCAATAATCGACCCCGGGCCCGCTTGGTCAAAACACGAGGTTCGGACCAAAACCCGATCACCCATTCTCCCACGAGCCTGAATATACAATTTATTTTGAAATCCGACCCCAAAACGAGGTCAAATTTTCAAATATTCAAAAAGTCCTAACTCTACCCAATTCCCTAATTTTTACCCTTAAATTCCATGATTTTAGGCCTAGAATTTAATAAATGTTGATGAAAATGGAAGGAAACAAGTTGAAGATTACTTACCTAAGAGGTTATGGTGGAAGAATTGCTTCAAAAATCGTCTATGGGGTTTGGAGAAGAAGAGGGTTTGTGAATTTTGAAAAAATCCCGTAATGATTTTGTTTTGGGCATTTAAAAATAACTGGGCAAAATAACTCTCCGCGTACGCGGGCCCCAGGCCGCGTTCGCAGAGGTTTAGTTACACAGGCCTGTGCGTTCGCTGTTGTGGGGCCGCGTTCGCATAGGGTAGTTACCCCCTGCCCTAGGTCCTCTCCGTTCTCTTGTGCGTTCGCATCTCCCATGAGTGCGTTCGCGTTGAGTACTATTCTAGTGCTCCGCGTTCGCACTTGACATGGTGCGTTCTCACAGAGCATTATCTACCCAGACCCCCATACCTCTATAACCCTGTGTGTTCACACTCCCTTGGCTGCGTTCGCATAGGGTAAATACCTGGACACCAGAAAATGCATTAAACACCAGATTGTTCACCAAGTTTTGCACTCCGACACCAACCCGAAACTCACCCGAGTCCTCAGAGCTCAAAATCAATTATGCACACAACCTCAAAAATATCCTACAAATTTATTCGAGTAATTAAATCACCAATTTACTATTATTATAAGCGAAAATAGCAAATTTTTGTCGTCCTCACATGGGCATTTAGGGAATATACAGAGAATGCCAATTCTATGAGGCTTTTTATATTTTTTAGACAAGTGGCCTTTTTGGGTCCCAGTTACAAACACTCCTTTACTTTCTTGGGAAAAAAATATGAGTAAACAAATAATATAATAGTATTTACATACTCTTAGCAGGTAAATGCAATTAACATTTTATGGCAGATTAGGAGTGTTCTATAGTAAAACAAATTGCTATTTATAGTTTTACTACTACACTACATATAAGCAAGGATAAAAAAAAAATCTCGTCCTTACATATTTGTGGGTAATAAAAGAATTTTATTTATTGGTAATGTGCGGTTCTATACGTGGTTGTTGCTATTGGCTTTTTCCCTTCAAATTCTCACTCTTGCCATTTCGCTCTCTCTTAAGAATTCTCACATGGGCCTTTGTTATTGGTCTATATTAGTATTATGGTAATTTATTTGTGAATCTTTTTTGCTCTTTATTAAATTATTTTTTTCGATGGTCAAATTATATAAACTTAACGAATATTTAAAAATAAAAAAAATTATATTGAAAGAAGAATGGTAATTTATGGTATTTTCTATATAATTTTTGAATATTTAAATTTTAATTTTAAAATATTAAATTAATCAAACCTAATTTAACTACGAAGTTTAATCAAAATAATTATTTTGGCACGGAGAGGGTATATTATTTGTCCTTATATGTTCTGGTAAAATTTAAGTAACTTTGGAGCCAAATTTTCTTTTATAACTGAAGCATTTATTAGGTCTTACTATATCTTTTATCCTTAAACCTCCAATATTTTTGCTTCTTTAGCGAGATCATATATGCTTATAAAGATTTGTCCTAACGTTATTTTCAGGTATAGTTTTAAAATATTTTATTTTATTAATTTACTTTAATTATTTTTATTAAATTTCTTGTAATATCATTAGGTTAAATTGTGTAAAGACTCTAAACTAAAGTTACAAATATCGTAGTATAAAAGTTGGAGTTATTGAAGATTTAGTTGTGTTAGATAAATCTAGAAGATGAAAAATGAGTAAAAATAAAATACATCTAATACGAGTAAAAATAAAATACATTATTAAAAGCTGGTATTTTTTTTCTTTCTTATAATTTATGTTAAATAAATTTGTTTCTTCTATAAAAGAGGTTTGTACAAATATTTTGGGGATGAAGTAGAGGAAAAGAAGAGGTTAAAGCTATTTAGAATTTTGATAATTGTATGAGGTTATATTTTATTCCCGTTGAACCAAGTACAGTTCTCATGTAATTAGTTTTTTTCCTAATTGTTAGTTTTTGAATTGAATAGAAATCGTTTATGCATAATATGTTCTACAATTTTGAAATATTCATGGTGTATTCAAATATTGAAAATAAAATTTATTGACAAGTTGAAAATAAAGATAGCGATATCAATAAAGATAGAATTATCTTTAAAAATCTCTTATTTGGTTAATTGAAAATTAATATTCTTAAGCATAAACTATATATGAAGTACTAATTAATTCTTGAGATTCCTTTGACTCTTCTGAAATTAAGCTTAAATCACCAACATTTAATTAGCAAAACTCTTGCTACATGAAATTTTGAATGAAATTAGAACTTAATAAATATAAAAAAGAAATTTATTTCTGTCTATAACTAAAGAAATTTTATGCTCACAAGCTCAAAAAAAGTTAATGATTTTCCTTTTGTGATTGTCGCCAAGTTGTAATTATTTTACATACTTTAAAATATCTTATTTTATAGAATACCGAATCACTTGTATTTCTTTAATTTGCTATTTCTAATTCTCCGATCAAACTTTTTTCTTCCTAAATAACTTTTCCTTTAAAAATTATAAAATTATGTGACAACCTAAAGATTTTGTCGTCCTCACATTTAAGTTTTTAAAACTATTGTCCTTAAAGTTACCATATTTTACTTTATCAATTTTGTGGGTGTTGAGTTAATGATATTATTTTTAAGTCATATTCGTATAATTCTATGGGTTTCTTATAATAAATAGTACACTTATCTTTCTACTATTCTTTCTCACCCTACATTAACTTTTTATTACAACAGATGGCCGCATAAATTTCGTAAATGAAACTAACTTTTTGGGATTTCTTAAGTCTTCAAATGAAGTCACGGTTGCGTCTTAACCAAAATGTTTGATTTTATAATTAGAATTGTTGAAGTACTATAGCTTATATGTACTTTTTACTTTTACAAATTTAAGAAAAACATGTAAGCATTCAACTCCTATTCATCGGTCTTCATAATTTTATCGCTACATTAGCATAAACGCATCCTTTAAAAGTGAAGAACTTCAAATATTAACAAGGGAAGTAAAATATATTAAGCCTAATATTTTTAAACTCTATTTTGGTGTGTGGACATTTATAATTTTATTTTTCGATTAAGAAGATTGTAGGAATGTGTGATGACCCAAAAGGTCATCCTAAGTAACTTTAGCTAAATCTGTGTTCCGAGGCCCCGAAAGCCTCTGTTAATCTCACCTCGATATGCGTGCGCAGCCCGGACATGTAGCCGGGAAGCTTCTATGTGAAAATTTGATAAAAATAAAAATTTTGGAATAATTAATTGAATAAAGTTGACTTTGGTCAATATTTTTGGTAAACGGACCCGGACCCGTATTTTGACGGTCCCGGAGGGTCCGTAGGAAAATATGGGACTTGGGCGTATACCCGGAATCGAATTCCGAGGACCCAAGCCCGATGAATGAATTTTTAAAGAACATTGTTTTTAGAAAATAATAAAGGTTTTTGAAAAAGAATAATTATGTGAAAACCGTGTTACCGGGCCCGTATTATAGTTCCGGAGCGCGAAACATGTTTGATATATGTTATTTGACTTCTCTGTGAAATTTGGTGTAAAACGGACTTAAGATGACGGGTTTCGGATAAAAATTGGAAAAGTTAAGCTTTATGAAGTTTTAAGAAATTTCTATGAGTTTTGAGGTTTAATTCGTTGATTTTGATGATATCTTGATGATTTAAAAGCTTGAATAAGTCCGTAGGATATTTTAGGAGTCATATGTGTTTTTGGTTTCGAGCCCCGAGGGCTCGGGTGTGTTTCAAGTAGGTGTTCAGGGTGTTCAACTTAGGAAAATCACTGCTGATGCACCATCTTCTGGTGTGCCCGCACCTGCGAGCCTAGAGCCGCAGGTGAGAGACCGCAGGCGCGAGGCCAAGTCCGCAGGTGCGGTCCACCTCGCAGGCGCGGACCAGACGCCGCAGGTGCGGCTTCGTAGGGGCGACATTCTTTTCGCAGGTGCGGCCCCTTCTGGGCCTGACCCATTCCCGCAGGTGCGAACCATTTTCCGCACCTGCGATACCGCAGGTGCGACCCCTTCTCCGCAGGTGCGAGATTCGCACGTGTTTTTCCTTAAAGACCCATTTCAGACGTATTTCTCACACTTTCACTCCTTTTCTTCTTATTCAAACCCCATTGGCGACGCCCAAGCTAATTTTTTTCCATAAACACTTGGGTAAGTGATCATAACTCCTATTTCTTCCACGTTTCTTCCATAATCACTAGAAATCTAGGTCTAAAAACATGAAATCAAAGTAGAAATTAGGGGTTTTGGGTAGAGTTAGGTTTTTTGGAATTTTGGGTGATTCAACCTCAATTTGGGATCGGATCTTAAAACAAAGCATATATTTGAACTCGTGGGGTTATGGGTGATCGGGTTTTGGTTCGAACCTCGAGTTTGGACCACGTGGGCTCGGGGTCAAATTTTGGTATTTTTGGAAGAATGTTAGAAATTGAATATCTAGGCTATGTGATTGTGTTATTGAGTCTTTATTGATATTATTGAATTAATTATTCCTAGATATCGTTGTTTCAGAGTCGGATTATAAAGGAAAGACGGCCTTAGAGGGTTGATTGCTATACTTTGGACCGAGGTAAGTGTCTTGCCTAACTTTGGTGAGGGATTAGGTATTGTATGTTATGTGTTATATGTTTATCATGTTCAATGTATAGGTGAGGTGACGAGTACCTATATATTGTGAGTCAAGCATGCCCGTGAGTCTATTTTTGATAAAATTTAGTTATTTCTTCAATGTTCATCATACTATGTAATTGCCTCTACTTGAGAAGTTGATTGTGGTTGATGTACTGGTTGTAGAGATTATGAAATGTTGGTTCAAATGAGGATCCAAGCATACAATATATATATTGAGTTATTTGGTTATAGCTGAGACCCTTGACGGGCATCTATTGAGATATTGACTGATATTTTCGCCTTGCCGGATGATTTGAACTGTATTTTTTTCACTATGTTGTATTCCTTACCATACACATTGTCTTGCATTGGTGAGGAAGAGTGTAAAGCACGAAGGGTGATGTCATGCCATGTTTTTACATTGATTACATCATGTCATGCATAGTGAGGAAGAGAGTAAAAGCACGAAGGGTGATGCCGTGCCATGTTTACATTTACTGAAAGCACAAAGGTTAATGCCGTGCCATGATTACATTGATTACGACATACATTTCATTGGTGAAGAAGAGAGTAAAAGCACGAAGGGTGATGCCGTGCCATGTTTACATTGAATACAACATACATTGCATTGGTGAGGAAGAGAGTAAAAGCACGAAGGGTGATGCCGTACCATTGTTATCATTCAGACATGTCATTCATACTTTATCAATTTTCGGTAAATTGTTTCTTTTCTTACTTGATGTTAATTAACTGCTCTATCTTATTGTTTTTCCTTTATCTGCTCCCGTCCCCCGTATATGACTGTTACTCTTCCTGGATTTGTTATCTGTATTTGGTATGGTAGAATAGGACAGGTGCACGTTATTTGCTAAGTCTAGACTCGTCACTACTTTGGCCGAGGTTAGGCTCGGCACTTAGTCAGTACATGGGGTCGGTTGTACTGATACTATACTGCACTTCTCTATGTTGTGCAGATCCCGCTTCCGGACCCCGTGGACCGCTCTGAGGGAGTCACCTTCAGTCCACATCGAGCTTCAAGGTATACCACTGGCGTTCGTGGGCCCTGGAGTCTCTCCCGCTATTAGTATCCTATTGTCTTATTTCTCCTTCCGTTCTAAAGACAATATTGTATTTCCTTCCATACTTGTATTTAGTATTCTTATAGACAGTCCGTGCGGTTGTGACACCCCGGTTTTGGGATTTTGCGATGATTGTTATCTTTATCATTTCATTATGCGTTTTTTGGTGTATTATTACATTTCTGCTGTAAAACTTTTGAAGTGGTTTTGGTTATTTCAGTAAAGGTTTGAAAGATGATTGTTTTATTACTGTCAAGTTGTTTTGAAAATGTCAAGGTGTTGTGTACGTTGGCTTATCTAGCGGGTTCAACGTTAGACGCAGTCATAACCTGAAAGGTGGGATTTCGGGTTGTGACAAGTTGGTATCAGAGCTCTAGGTTGCTTAGGTCTCACAACTCACGGACAACCTTGGTAGAGTATGAGGGATCGGTACGGAGACGTTTGTATTTATCCCCCATAGGCTGGTAAGTTAGGATAACTCCACATTTCTTCATTCTCTGTCGTGCGATATACATTCTGAATATTGATTGAGTTCCATTCTACTCTCTCGCAGATGGCGAGGACGCGTTCTTCCCTTGGTTCCTCTCAGCAGCCCGACACTCCTGCTACAGCTCCTACGAGGGGTCGAGGTTGAGGACAAGGCCGTGCTAGAGGCCGAGGCCGGGGCAGGGCTCAGCCTAGAGCAGCAGCCCCAGCGGAGGACCCTCCGGTTGAGTCTGACGAGGAGATCCCAGTTTCGGCTGTCCCAGTTGGACCAGCGCAGGTCCCAGAGCGGTTCATAGCTACCCCAGTGCTTCAGGATGCTCTCGTCCGTCTGGTAGGACTTATGGAGAGTGTGGCTCAGGCCGGTCTTCTTCCTACCGCACCAGCTGGATCTCAGGATGGGGGAGGGACCCAGACTCCTATTATTCATACCCCAGAGCAGGTTGCCACTCAGTTTCAGACTCCAGCACCTCAGACAACTGGAGTAGGTCAACCGGGTATTGTGGCACCGGTAGCTGAAGTGCATCTATGTCAGCAGATGCTCTGTGGAGACTGGACAGATTCACCAAGTTATTCACTACTACTTTTATTGGTGCACCGTCAGAGGATCCACAGGACTACTTGGACAGCTGTCATGAGGTTCTTCGGAACATGGGCATAGTGGAGTCCAATGGAGTTGACTTTGCTACTTTTCAACTATCTGGCGCAGCCAAGACTTGGTGGAGGGACTACTGCTTAGCCAGACCAGTTGGGTCTGCATCTTTGACTTGGGCTCAGTTCACAGAGGTATTTTTGGGGAAGTTCCTTCCCATTACTCAGCGAGAGGATATTAGGAGGCAGTTTGAGTGCCTTCAGCAGGGATCTATGTCTGTCACTCAATACGATACCGGGTTCATCGTTCTAGCCAGGCATGCATTGATGATACTCCCCACTGATCGGGAGAGAGTTCGGAGGTTCATTGAGGGATTGGCCCAGCCTATACGACTCCAGATGGGCAGGGAGTCGAGTACTGATATTTCATTCCAGGATGCGGCCGATGTAGCCAGGATAATTGAGATGATTTTGTCACAGGGAGGTGGTCAGGGGGCTGACAAGAGGCCCCATCATTTTGGTAGATTCAATGGAGCCTCATTTGGAGGCAGGGATTCTTTCATTAGGGGTCATCCACCCCGACCATTTCAGTCAGCACTTCAGGTATCTTCTCGTGCACCGCCAGTTCATGTTAGTGCACCACCAGCATCTATCAGTGCACAGCCACTCCAGAGTTTTCAGGGAGGTTATCAGGGTCGTCAGGGCCAGTTTCTGAGTCCACAGCCGCAGCAGCCGAGATCTTGTTATACTTGTGGTATGCCGGGGCACCTTGCCAGATTTTGCCCTTGAGCTTTGAGTGGACCCCAGTATCAGGGTTCCCGTGCCTTGGTTCCCGCAGCAGGTGCACCCTTACCCCCGCAACCAGCTAGGGGTGGTGGTCGAGGTGCCAGAGATAGTGGTCAGGTTCATAGAGGTAGAGCACAGGCCGCGAGGGGTAGAGGCCAGGTTGCAGCAGGTAAACCTAGGGATGTTCAGATTGGAGGGGCTCAGCCCCGGTGTTATGCTTTTCCTGCTCGTCCTGATGCTGAGGCTTCTGAGCAGTTATTACAGGTACGGTTTTAGTTTGCAGCTGAGGGGCTTCAGTGTTATTTGATCCGGGTTCTACATTCTCCTATGTGTCTTCATATTTTTCCCCTTATTTGAGTATGCCCCGTGATTACTTGAGTACTGTTGTACATGTTTCCACACCGGTGGGTGATTCTATAGTGGTATATCGAGTCTACCGTGCTTGCGTAGTAGTTATTGGTGGTCTGGAGACTCAGGTTGATCTTTTGCTTCTTGATATGGTCGACTTTGATGTTATATTGGAGATGGACTGGTTATCTCCCTATCATGCTATCTTGGACTGTCAACAGTGACCCTAGCCTTTCCAGGAGTATCTCGTTTAGAGTGTAGAGGGACTCCTAGTCAATCTTCTGGTAGAGTTATTTCTTATATGAAGGCTCGGTGCATGGTCGAGAAGGGTTATTTGGCCTATTTGGCGTGTGTTCGTGATTCTAGTGCTGAGGTTCCTTCTATAGAGTCCGTGCCTGTGGTTCGTGAGTTTCCAGAGGTATTCCCTGCTGACTTGCCGGGTATGCCACCCGACATGGATATTGATTTTTGTATTGAGTTAGCTGAGGGCACTCAGCCCATTTCTATCCCCCGTATCGTATGGCCCCACCAGAGTTGAAGGAATTAAAGGAACAATTACATGATTTGTTGGATAAAGGCTTCATTAGTCCTAGTGTTTCTCCTTTGGGTGCTCCAGTATTGTTCGTGAAGAAGAAAGATGGCTCAATGAGGATGTGTATTGACTACCGGTAGTTGAATAAGGTTACTATCAAGAACAAGTATCTTTTCCCGAGGATTGACGACTTATTTAATCAGCTTCAGGGTGATACGGTATTCTCTAAGATAGACTTGAGGTCTGGTTATCATCAGCTGAGGATCAGGGCGTCTGATGTGCCTAAGACGGCTTTTCGCACTCGTTATGGGCATTATGAGTTCTTGGTCATGTCTTTTGGCTTGACTAATGCCCCCGCTGCTTTTATGGAGTTGATGAATCGGGTATTCAGGCCTTATTTGGACTCATTTGTGATTGTATTTGTTGATGATATTTAGATATACTCTCGCAGCCAAGAGGAGCATGAGCAGCACCTTAGAGTCATCCTCCAGACTCTGAGAGATCGGCAGTTGTATGCCAAGTTTTCTAAGTGCGAGTTCTGGTTGAGTTCGGTGGCATTCTTGGGCCACGTGGTATCGGCAGAGGGCATTCAGTTGGACCAGAAGAAAGTTTCAGCAGTTAGAGATTGGCCTAGGCCCACTTCAGCCATAGAGATTCGGAGCTTCTTAGGCCTAGCAGGATATTATCGTCGGTTCGTGGAGGGGTTTTCATCTATAGAAACCCCTATGACCAAGTTGACGCAGAAGAGTGTTCAGTTCAGATGACTGAGGAGTGTGAAGCGAGCTTTCAGAAGCTCAAGACATCATTGACCACAGCACCAGTGTTGGTATTGCCCACAGGTTCAGGTTCGTATACCGTGTATTGTGATGCCTCACGGGTTGGNAACTATCTAGTCCATGATTTGGAGCTTGCAGCTATTGTTCATGCCTTGAAGATTTGGAGGCACTATTTGTATGGGGTATCGTGTGAGGTATTCACTGATCATAAGAGCTTGCAATACTTGTTTAAGCAAAAGGAGTTGAATATGAGGCAGCGGAGGTGGTTGGAGTTGTTGAAGGATTATGATATTACTATTCTCTATCACCTGGGAAAGGCCAATGTGGTGGCCGATGCTTTGAGCCGGAAGTCAGTCAGTATGGCTAGCTTGGCCTATTTATCAGTTGGAGAGCGACCTTTGGCTTTGGATGTTCAGGCGTTAGCCAATCGATTTGTTAGATTGGAGGTTTCTGAGGGTGGCAGTGTTTTGGCCAATACCGTCGCTCGTTCTTTATTGTATGATCGTATTCGCGCCAGGCAGTATGATGATCGTCATTTGTGTGCTCTTAGAGATACGGTTCGGCACGAACGTGCCAAGTAGGTCACAGTTGATGCTGGGGGAGTTTTGAGATTGCAGGGTCGTATTTGTGTACCCGATGTT
>ML292671.1:464-46101 GCA_005239495.1 Nicotiana undulata | reverse complement strand
GTCCTAGCAAGCCTCCCAACGCCTAGCGCCACGGACGACCCCGTGGTCTTGGCCGCTCCAAGTTACAAGCGCGCAGGTGCCTCTGTCGCCCCACCAATTTCCCTCGCTAGCGCCCAACCACAAGTAGCTGCCAACAGCGCCGCGCGCGCAGATCAGGATGCCGGAGTCAAAGTTGCTGCCAACGGACCTGTTTCTACCTTTGTAGAAAACTAAGTCCTTTTCTTTGTAATCATAGACTAGCTTTATTCCATGTACTTCCATTATGTTTCTCTAGCCTAGTTTAGTCTACTCATGTAACTAGGGTTTATTTTTTTTAAGCATTATTAGGGGGTATATAGCATTCAAAACTTTCAAGCAAGCAATTCCCTGTACTGGTGTCTCTACCCCTCGATACCGCATTTCCTTCATTTTGTAATAGCTTTCATTATTGCAATCCAGCTTTCATCATTCCAAACATTATTACTGTTCTCTCAATTGTTGGCATTGGTTTTCCCACACTGCACTGACAATCTAGTATAGCGTGTGGCGGGGACCTCATTTGGCGGATAGCAACCACCCTGACATTGGTTGCTTAGCCTTACGTCGCCCTTCCAAAGCATCTCAAGAAGGCGCCGCATAACAGCTGGTATGTTTCTCTTGGTTTAAAATTTCGGCGACTTTGGATTTGAAGTTTCGAATACTGTGCATATTTGCTTAAGGAATGCTTTAAATGTCAAAAGTCTTTGTTGGTGATTCATAGTTAACATTTTCTTTGAACTTTGATGAAATGAGTAGTGGTACAGTGAATATATTAATTATTATGTTATAAGAACTAGTATAAGATTATTGGAATAGCTCTCACCTCGTGAAAGTTTTATTTTATCTACGTTATTTTCATAAATTATGACTTTACAATAATTAAATAATTGTCATAGCTACGGTACGGTTCCCGTGACGTGGTTGTGACGCTTAATTATTAAAATCCGGGGTACATTTATGTGACCCGGCCCCAGTTTAAGTTTAATAAAATAAACACGTTGTGGATTGTGGGTACGGTTCCCGTGACATAATTCGCAATGTGTAACCAAATAATTAGTTGTATAACAATTGGATAATTAAAAGCGGTTTAAAAGGAATAAAATGCACGTAGGTTTCAAACAATGTTTTAAAATCAGATAAATAGGCCAATAATAACAGTTGAGCGACCGTGCTAAAACCACGGAACCCGGGAATGTCTAACACCTTCTCTCGTGTTAACAGAATTCCTTACCCGGATTTCTGTGTTTCGCGGACTGTAAAACAGAGTCAAACTTCCTCGATTCGGGATTTCAAACCGGTGACTTGGGACACCATAAATTATTTCAAGTGGCGACTCTGAAATTAAATAAATAATCCCGTTTCGATTGTCACTTAAATTGGAAAAACTCCCTTATACCCTTCTGGGTAGTAAAAAGGAGTTGTGACAATTTGTATTTTTTTAATCAAATGCTTAATAATCAAAGGAAATAAAGAGAATGAAAAAAACTGGTTGTATAAAGATTTGCAAAGTGATAAGCTGTTTTTGTGAAATAAGTTATTTTTCGGGAATTAACTTATTATGTTGGGGCTATAGATTTGCAAAGTGATATCTAGGCTATTATGTTGCAATGCAGGTATGTGAGTTGTACTTATGTGAAATTATACTCATTTGTAAGCTTACTTTAAATGTATATTTAAAGTACTACTAGTAATTTCATATCAACTCGGAATATAGGATCAATTGGTTTTTTGGCGTATTACAAATTTATTTTTGATTTTATGATCCTAATTCTTTTTTATACATATAAGATTTATTTATACACATAAGATATTTAAAAATATCATTTTCTTATTCAAAATTATAAAAGCCCGTGACATAGAGATATTACTAATATATTTGTCTTTTTTTTTCTAGACAAAAAAGGAAAAAGCCTTTACGACGGTGTTTAAGTGAAGGCCTAAATCTAAAAGACGCCGTTCCTTGGCCTGATAAACCCTAAACCCTCAGAGACTAATCTGCACAATGGACGAGAAAGAAGCATCAGCTCCAGCGCCATACCCTAACCCCGTACAATCAAGTGAATGCGAAGAGTGCAAGTCAAATTCATGGAAATACAAATGCCCTGCTTGCTCTATACGCACTTGTAGCCTTCCTTGTGTCAAATCTCACAAGGAAAGAACTGGATGTACTGGAAAAAGATCGCTCACCGATGTCGTTCCCTTGTCTCAATTCAACGATAACATCCTTTTATCAGGTTTAATAATGAATTTTCATCCTCTATAGTTGAAGTTTCTTTTTTTCCCTTTTTGATACGATTGTTTAGGATTTTCTCTGGAACTCGTTGCCTTTATGAATGTTTGCTTTTTGTATGAAAGTCTATAATATAATTTCTAAATTGAGTCTCACTTTCAATCCCCTTGGCATGACATGAAGTTCAAGTGTAGTGGTAAATGGGGTTCAAAAGTTGCTTTAGGTCATATATCCAAAATCCCAATTGTGATATTCTAGATTCTTTTTTGAATCCCCTTGTGTAAATTTCTGTCTTTGCCACTGCTTCGGTAAGATGTATTTGCTTCATCAAGGTTGAAGATATCCTTGCAGTGGTAACATGAGTGCAAAGAGGTTACTGAAATTGTTTCACATGAGTGTAAAAGGTAATTTATTACTGAGAATACAGGACGCTTTGCGATAGGACCCTGATAGTTTCGTTCCAAAGTGGAACCCTTGTATCCTGCTAACTTTCGCTTCCAAAGTAATAAGAAAAAAATAAATTCCCTCTAAAAGTTGAGTAAGGTCAAGTTTATAAGAAGTTTCTATAATAAACTAGTTTCCCTTTGACAATGATAGGTTTATTCATTTCATTTTTATTAATCATTCTAAATGCCTTTTTTCCAATTTGGAGGTATCGCTAGGAGTTTTTATATGAAACGTCCCATTCAGTCTTGTAAATATGCTTCATTCTGTGGGATCTATCTATTTCACCTATGAGCAGGGCGTAACTAGCATAAGAGTTACGGATTCGGCCAAACCCAGTAACTTTCATCCAAATCAAGTATTTTCTTAAGAAATTCAAATTCATAAGTTATTTGTTTAGACGTAACTTAAACGGGCTAGAATTCCAAATCCATAAGCTTCAAATCCTAGCTCTATCTGCCTATGAGGAGGCATTAGTTCATTGTCCATGTTGGCGAAAAGTTCTAAAAGTTCTCTAGGTCTATTGGGGCTTTAAGCGCTAAGCTCAATTTAAGTGTGGGCTTCAGTAAAAAAAGCGTGATGGGAAACAAAAATAAAAATATATATGTAATTTAAGTCTTAAGAAAAAAGTAACTATTTCATTCATAATGTTTTTCTTAACTAATGAACTTATTTGCCGGTTATATTTGTTGTTTAGTACTGCTTGATTCAAGATAGAAATCGTGCGCAATGAGTACGCGCACCTTAGTGCCTTGCCTACACTAATGTGCAAGTTTCAAGGCTTAAGCGTGCCTTAAACGAGCCTTTGGCAATTTCATTAGTTGGGAAGAAGTTTCTCAACAACGGTGAAAATCTTCTTCTGTTATGATATGCCTTTGGAAACTTTTTTTTTTTCAATTGATGAATGCCTTTTGAAACTTTTTCTTTTGCCAGATTATAACATGCTTGAGGATGTTAAGAGAGCTGCTGAATCAGCTAAAAGAATGAGAGAGAAGCTATGTGGCTACTCTCATTTTAGGCTTCCTTTTCATCTGAAGGATCTTATGCGAGCTGCTTCTAATCGTAGGACCAAAATACTCTTCGTATCAAACGGAATGTTGAGAAGAGAGAAAAATCAAACTTATTACAATAAAAGGTTTGGTCTCATGGAGTCGGCTTGTGGAACGCTTGGCATATGGATATCCTTCATTGTTTTGAGATTAGGAGGCCCATATTTGTTTGTCAGTCTTGTCTGAAGTCCATAAAGTTGCAATAATGATGCATGTTTTTCTCATTGTGCACATAATATTTTTTTTGTGCTATGATTATATGGCTTTCTAGGAGTGTTCTAGCCCTGTTTAGTTTTTTTGCCAGTTAAATCTGGAGAACCTCTAATACATTTTATTTCTATTTTTATTTTGCATGATGTTGACGTGGGATGAATTTAATTGGATAAACAGGCTCGGTGAGCATTCATACAATTGACACTAACTTGTTTGAGATTGAGGCGTAATTATAGTAGTAGTTGTCATTATACGGCTTGCTAGAATTAAAGCGCCCTTCACATTACTTGGTTTGGCATCCCCTAAGCCAACTACTTGGTGAATTGGTTCCTGCTTCAACTTTTTTTTTTAATACATAAAATTATTCCATATGGCATATGCCTTTGGAAAATATCTCCCTTTTCTTTTGTGGATTTCTAGTTGTTCTCATCTTGGTCTTCATGAGAAATACAAGGCTTCTGTTTATAGCCAGTTGGTTTAAATGTGAGCCTCCGTTAATCATTTTTCCTTTCTTCCAGATTCATTGTTAGCCACGTCAGTTTGCCTTGTTGTTATTATTATTACTACTCTATCATCAAACTTATCTTCAGCTTTATCTTTATCACGTGCTTCCCCCTTCTGCTCTTAAAAATTACCATCTGGGCTTTTGTTATCTTATGCTTATTACATTTTGAGATGTTTTTATGATTATCAAATTCTTATTTATTCGCCAGGAAAAATTTCATATCTTGGACAATTGAATGGCGTTTTCATTCGACAGATATTGTGTTGATTGATCATGGGTAAACATCCTTCTTGACTATACTTACCCTTTCTCAAAAAATAAAAATAAAAAGACACTCTTCACGACTAATTGTATTTTCCCTTTTGGTTCCTTAAGTTTTCATCTTTTGTTTTGACCTACATAATATTGATCTACAGTTCTACACACGTGGTGAACTTCAGTACTTACTAATTGCTTTTGTTGCAGAATACACGAAGACACAAGTCTCCGCTCCGTGATTGAGAATCATTTGAAACCAGGCCCTTGGAGTCATCCATTGAGGCAATTCTGTGAAGAGCCACTGGATTCTCTTAAACTTCTCATCTGCAAAAATCCAAAGGTCTCTTCTGATTTCTTGGAACTCGTTTCATATAATTATATTTGTGGCTGTTGTCAGCTCTTTTGGATAGGCTGATTCCATTTCCTTTTCATTGGGGGTAAATTTTGTTTACAATGCCAAACTACATGTAGTGTGCTTTATGTAATTTCTTGTTCATTGTTTTTTTCTTCTTCTTTTTGAGACATGCTTTTATTTTTAATTTTTTAATAACTATTTGCATATGGGTATATCTTCAAATGGGTTATTTTTAGTTAATACTGCTAAATGTATGGAGTCTGATTACTTTGTTTGGTGGCAGCGCGCACAATCGGTTTTTTATCAGTTGGATATAAAGGCTTCGCTGCGTGAACAACTAGCCAGTAAGGTTATCCTAGAGTACCCTGTCATTCATGTTTTCCTTCCATCACACAGCTGTGATTTTGAAGTAATCAAAGATTCTGTCCCTCTGAGAGTGGAGCAAAATGAGCTCGATTGTGATAGCCGAAGTCCCAAGGGAGTAATGTTCCGGGAGGAGGATATAGAAGATGGTGGATCTTTAGACCCACACGTTTCAGATCTCTTGACTTATACCAACTTAAATGTTGCATCCAAGTCATCTGCCAATAAAAAGGAGACCAACAAATTGGTAACGAGCAGAGGTGCCAGATCATTTGTAAATGAACATTTTAATGAAGATGTCCAAGATACATGTAATGATACATACTCAGATCTTGATCTGGTTCATTCATTTATGAAAGAAACGGATCTGGGGGAAAAAGAGGACTGTTCATACTTGTGTGATGTTTTACCCGTGGAACGAGAATTGGAGGAAGGAGAGATAGCATTCAAGTCATCTACGGAAAAAAGGGAGACTAACAAATCTCTGTTATCAGAAGGCCATAGTGCCAAATCATTTGTAAGTGGACTTCTAAATGAAAATGACGAAGATATATATGATGATACATACTCAGATCTTGATTTGTTTCTTTCATCTATGAACGAGAAGGATCTGGGGGAAAAACAGGACTGTACATATTTGAGTAACGTTTTACTCGTGGATGAAGAATTGGAGGAAGGAGAGATAGCTTGACTTCTTCTTTTCCAATTTCTTGCTGCTAATGGTAGTGAAATGCAACAAAAGTTTAGTGATTGTTATGGTGGGCTGGTGGTAGTGGTACAAACCAGGCTTGGCGCGTGAAGTAAATATTTGCTTCTTGTGTAACTGCCTTGCATAATAGTCAGAATGGTAATTGATAGCAGAATTTCTGAATTATGGCTTCCTGAAGAATTTTTCACTTCTGAATTGATGAGGAGCATTATAACCATATTCCGAGGGTTTCTGGTCCGGATTCTCTTACAGCTCCGTTATTCTTCTTCTCTTCTTCCTCGAGATGGTTAAAGGAAACAAGCAAACCACAAATACTGCCATGGAGATTAGGGAAATGCGGGCTCTAATCGAGAGGATGTTCGGAGAGTTGAATGCCAGACAGGCCAAGTCTGATATTACGATTCAAGAGTTGAAGGAATCCATAGACTCGTTGAAGAATAAACCTGACGTGAATGCTTCCTCTGCCGTCTGTGGAAACTCATCTACGCTTCAGGTACAATACAAAATTCTACGGGGTTAAAACTTCTCTTTTCACTCTCGCCTTACTAGAATTGATTTTTCCTATAAAAAAATTGTTATGATTTGTAATATTTGCTCAATTGTGTGGATTGATATTTTTTTTAACTCTTACTAAGAATATGAAGGGAATCAGAAAAACCCTAACCGCCACTAAACCTAAGGAGAGGCGAGCCTGTTTACATTGTGATGAAGAATTCGCTCATGGCAACAAAAGCAACAACAACAAGCAAGTGTATCTAATCGAAGATGAAAGTGAGGATGTTGCTGATATTCCAACTGTAGATCCTGTGACTACAGAGGAAGAAGAAATACCCATGAGAATATCTATGGATGCTGTAGTCGAATACTCTAAGCCATACGAAGGTTGCTGTGTGACTGGGTATTATGGGAAGCAACCCGTGAATATCCTAATCGGTTTAGGAGGGATTACACACAATTTTATGGATGAATCCTTTGCGGATAAGTTAGGCTGCGACACATTTCCAATTAAGCCTCGACCTGTTATAACACCTTTTGGGACTGTTATTGTGACCTCCAGAGCATGCTATAACTTTCAATTGTTGCTGAAAGGCGCACTGTGTAGTGTGGATTTGTATTTGCTTCCATTGTCGTCAAATTGTGACATGGTATTAGGATATGAATGGCTAAAGACGTCCATTGGTGGCGGGGCAGTTAAGATGTATTCTAAGGGTATGGAGTTTTCCTTCCAGGGTAAGAATCACTTTTTACCTTTCAACAAACCACTTGAACGCAGCAAGCGCTGAAAGTCTTGACAAATTTTGAAGGATTTTGACCTCGAATTTCATATTGCTAATTGACCTGTTTTAGATCTTTTTTTTTTCCAGTTTCTGTTTCTGCAATTTTCGTAACAATTCTCCCTCTAGGTGAAAGTAAATGAACTACTACTTGTATTCATCCTTGTTCGTTATCTACCAATGGTATATGTCATTTTGAGAGTTGGTTGTTTTTACCAGCCTTGCAAGTTATGAATTCCATTAAGTTTTTGCTTCTCTATCCTTCCCCTGCTTCCTGTGTTATTGGAATGTAATATGTCGTTATTGCTATTGTGGATTAATTATTAGTTGTTTGTTGAATTGTGTTTAATAGAAGTTATTTTAGATTGTCAAATACTTGTTGTGATTCAAATCTCAGGTTAATATGAACAATTAAGTCACCTGACAACCATTTATGATCCGATAGCTTTTCTGGGTTTGTTTTTTATCTTTGGCCAAACCATAATGTTAAACATGCACCAAACTGCTCATTTTTGTTGTGATAGTTTTAATCAGGAAAGCGATAAAGAGGAATAATCTTGTTTTGACATGGACCAATCAGAGTAATTCAGAAAGCAATTTATGTAGCAATTGTGGCAAGGGATCTCATAGTTTTCATTTACTAGTAGTAGTATTTTAATGAGGCTCAGAGAAATTTGGCCCACTCCTGTAAAATTTAGGGAAATTTTCATAAATACTTATGTTATAAGAGTAAATTTCATAATATACAACAAGTGAAATCACGTTTTATACAATATTTGTATTCATTATAAAATTAAATATCTACATTTTGTATTCAAAATATAGCAGAATCCCAACAATTAAGGAAACTGACTAATTGTCAAATCAATTCAAACCTAAAACATCTCCATTTAGTTAAATATTAATTAACCAATTATTAAGAGATATCATATGTTATATATATATAACATATGATATCTATAACATATCCATCACCATCTTCACAATGTTGTATATATATATATAAAAGTGATTTTTGGCTGTTTGTTCACACAGATTAAGAAATTTACCTTTTAACATTAATTAGCAATGAAATTGACCATATTAACCTTTACTATCCCACATAAATACTCTTAACACATATTCCAACACTATTTACTCCAAGAAATAATTAATTTATTCTCGAAATATGAAAAAATCACTTATTTTGAACCACAAAAAAAGGCCAAAGAATCACTTATTTTGGACCGGAGGGAGTATTATTTATTTATATATCATATATCATATACAATATGTAATTGTATATCAATATGTACAAACATTAATTAACCTTTTGCAAAAAGTCAATCTGCCTTTAATTTATAATATAATGTATACGCATATATAAGTATATAATATCATGTATATAGTAATTGTGGGAGGAAGAAAGTCAGCAAGATGGAAGAGATATGTTTAGGTGAGTGAGATATATTTGGAGTGAGAGAATCTGAATAGAGTTAGTTCATAAAGGTAGACGAAATTGCAACATCCTCCAAAAAGATCTATTTCGAAAAAAGAAATGAATATAGACGAAATTGCTTGCAATATTGGATTAATCAAATTTTATTCAGTGATGAAATTAACTTACAATAACCTTTGTTTGTAGTAATTTGGTTTTTCTAAGATTACACGTAATGGTCTAACATGTTTTATAACCCATAAAAGCATAATCAAATCAATACTAGGAATGACAATAGTATTGGATAATAATATTTATATTTTTAGTTTTGCATTGGCTTACATAGTGAAAATTCATAACTTACTTTTAATATTATTTAGTCATGTAATCAATACTTAGTACTCCATCCGTTCCAATTTATGTGAACCTGTTTGACTGGACACGGAGTTTAAGAAAAAATGAAGATTTTTGGAATTTGTGATCCTAAACAAAGCAAAAAGGGCTCCAGAGTATTTGTGTGGTTAATAAAAGCTTCTCATTAAGGGTAAAATTGTAAGTTTAAGCTAAATTGTTACCAAATTTAGAAAGGGAACATTCTTTTTGAAACGGATCAAAAAGGAAATAGGTTCACGTAAACTGGAACAGAGTGAGTACTACTTAGTCGTACTTATTTTAACATGACTTAATACTTTTATTTTTATTATGGCTTATTAATTAGCAATATTCATCTTATGCGATTTGTTGTGTATTTTAGTATTATCATGACTCACCTTATATTATTTTGTATTATTTTGTTGGGTAATGTCTTATATAGTTTATCATACTAGGACCTAAGAAATATTAGAACACAAATTATAAATTTTCTGTTATGAAGATTTTGTCGGAAAAAATCCGAAAAACCCAAAAAATTCGAGAAACCGAAAACCCGAGAAAAACCGAGATTGAAAAACTCGACTTTTGTTGGTTTGGTTTAGTTTATAGATTTAAAAATACAAAACAATTAGTTTAGTTTTGTAATTGAAAAATCCGAACCAACCCGACCTATGCGCACCCCTACTCAAAATATGATATTGGTATGTAAGTCCATCAACAACACTCCAGTCTCAAATTAGGATCTATTAAGCTATATATACACTATTTTGTTACACCACCTGTAACAGATCCCTAAGCTTATAAACTCACATTGCTAATTTGCTATTATTGTTATGATTTTTTAATGGCCTTATAATAAAACAACTTTTTTTTGTGACGAGTGTATATGACAAAACTACACAATATGTACATAAAAACAGTGGGAGGAAAATTAAGGAAAGGAGGTCAGAATATTAGGAGGACACGTGTAAGCAGTGGGCACGTCCTGACCCTGTATCCATAATCATAATTTGTACAAGTTCCGTTGCAGCATTTGAAGGGTCTGCAGACTCTGTCACGCAGCCAAAACTGCACTCCCACTTCACCACTACCATATACCCTGTGCCAGAGTACTGAGCACCATCTTTGTTTTTTGCATGTAAAAGTGAAAATCAAGCTACTTGCACACAAAGAAACAGAGAGAAGATAAGCAGAGAAAATCAAAGGTTGGTTGGTTTTGTGATGGCTATTATGTTTTCATTTTGAGGACTTATCTCTGTAGCGCTTTTTGTATATCTGATTGTTGTACTGCTCTTAAATTTTGTTAATGTTTTCTTGTGTTAATAATATCAAATTATTTCAGGGTTTTGAAAATGAAGAAGGAACTTTGGTCTCCAAGCAATGATATGCTGTTTGAAGTACTACCAAAATTGTCTACTAAGGATTTGCTGAAACTGAAATGCGTGTCTAAGGAATGGCAGTCTCTTATGTCCGACCGCAATTTCATCCATGTTCAGTTGAAAAATATGGAAACCCCTGCAGGTTTCTTCTATCAAGGTAAGTACCAGTGGTGTGATGAAGATTATGACTGGATTAGCTACATACCTATATCAACAGTTGCCACTGAAGTCCATAATAATGTTCTTGATTTCCTACCAGAAACTGTTGTCATCCTCGATTCAAGATTTGGACTTATCTGTTGTCGAAGTATCTTTCCTTGTGATGTTCCCCTAATCTACATCTGTAACCCTGTGAATAAGGAGTGGAAAACAATTCAGTGGCCAAATCCGTCTAGAGAATGCAGCATAGCCTTGGTTTTTGAACCATTGAAGAAACCGATTGATGAGTTCACAAAATTCAAGGTTGTGATAGTTAGTCATCAAGATGAAACTAGCACAGAAGGGGATGGATATGGATATGGATATTTCTCTTTTAACATTTATTCATCAGAAACAGGATTATGGAGAAGATCAGGAGAGATTTGTTATTGCAATCACAACATGTTGAAAAAGGGATGCGTTTGTGTTAAGGGGATTATATATTGGCTTACTGATGGAGACCAAATCCTCATGTTTGATCCAGAAAATGAAATATCTTGGTTGATAAGCGTACCACTCCCTAGAAACCAGTTCAATTTAAAACCCGAGATGTGCTTGGGAGAAGCTGAAGGGAAGCTACATTACGTATTGATTTGTGAGCATGGACTTCAGTTGTGGGTGCTTGAGGATCGTTTTACGTCTCAATGGGATATTACTTATACAATCTCTTTAAAAGAGCTGGAAAATGAAAACAACAAGTATCTGTTCAATATAGCTGAAAAGTTGGCAAGTAACTTCACTACTGATGATATTCCTTGGATTGGGACTCTAGCTTTCAAGGATAACATCTTGCTTATGAGGGTTTCAGTTAATATCTATTCGTATCACTTTGAGACAAGGAAGATGAGACACCTCTGCAGCCTTTCTGCTCTCGCGCCAAAGCCTTTTTTTGTTGCCACTGTGGTTCCATATACAATGAGCTTAGTTCCAGTTGCTCAGTCATAGTAACAGCCACTCTTTCTCCTTTTAGTCCTTCGTTTTGACAATATATGTAGGCCGTTATCGATAATAGATTAAGTGTTCTTTCTGAATATCAGGAAGTTACAATCACCTTATCTTAGGTTACTAATCTGAGCAATGATATCAAGTTTCAAATGTATATTCTGGTAGTCGTTGGTGAATGTAGAGATGAAAAACATGACTGATTTTGAGTTACTAAGAAACAAATTAAGCATGTTTTGTTTTTTCTATGGCAAGTGCTCTTTTTTATGCTTAACTTTGTTGCCTTTCTTCTTTTTCAATGGTATAATATGTGAAAGGAAAGCTTGTCATGATGCCTGTTACAACTTCTTAAAAATGATGGGAGCTTGCCTTTTCTATTGCTGTTGAATAGAATTTGAGTTGCGAGTCTCGACTGCATTCTGTATTGATGATCCGATCAGGGGCGAAGCCACCTTTTACAAAGGGCCCTTCACCGAAATATTACAAAAAATTACAATGTGTATATAAGTAAAATATTGATTTTAGATGTATAAAATACATACTGAACACCCTTTGTCAGAAATTGTTTATTAGTTCTTTCAAGTTTGAACACCTTAGAAACATTTTTGGCTTCGCCACTGGATCCGATGTCAAGCTTTAGTAGATCTGAGGCATATTGTCGCGAAATATGTTTCTCGTTTCTCTCTCGACTTAATTTTCCATAATATTGCAGGACTTACATCAGGCTATTTTTCTTTCAATTCAATATAGCCCTGTTTAATAAAGTGACACCAATAGCTTCCTGTTTTTTCTCAAAAACCACATCATTGATTGTTCATTTCAACTTCTCCACCTAAGTCCAAACCGGGGTGCAGAAACACTACATAATTCTGAAGAAGCTATATGAACACAAAAAAGCGCATATGCTTATTTCTAGAACTAAGAAAGCTCACAACTTTACATGAAACCCGAATTAATAATGAACCATCTTTCTCTACATTTACATCAAAGAAAAACTACAGATCGCTTGTCACTATGTCATTCAAATGGGACAAGAACCAGGAGGAGGAGGAGGAGGAGGAGAGCAAATATTCAAATATACTGCGTCAATGTGTGCAGACATCAAAATTGGATAACGCGAAAGCCATTCACGCGAAACTACTGAAAAACTCAGGCAACGCGTCTTCGCTATACTTACACAACCATCTTTTAAATGCTTATGTGAAATGTGGTGACACGGTGAATGGACTCAAACTGTTTGATGAAATGCCTCAGAAAAATGTAGTATCTTGGACTGCCCTCATTGCTGGCTTTGTGCAGAAGGGATTTCCTATTGAAGCTTTCTCTTTGTTTACCCGTATGCACCAGAGTGGAACGAAGCCTAATGAGTTCACTTTTGTGAGCGCTCTCCATGCTTGCTCGTTTGAGGATAGATTGAACTTGACTCAGGCATACCAAGTTTACGGACTAATCACAAGACTTGGATTTGAGTCTAATGTTTACTTAGTGAATGCTTTTCTGACAGCTTTGATAAGGCACGGTAGATTAGATGAAGCACTAAAGGTTTTTGAGTGGTGTTCTAATAAAGATATTGTGACTTGGAATGCAATGCTAGGTGGTTGCATGCAATCTTGTTGCTCAGAGGTGCCAAGGCTTTGGTACAGGTTGATCAGGGAAGGAGTTGTGCCAGATAACTTTAGTTTTGCTAGTGTTCTTACTGGGTTGGCAGAGCTTTTGGATCTTGATTTGGGCATGCAAGTTCATGCCCAACTTGTTAAGTCTGGTCATGAAAGTGAGATGTGTGTAGGGAACTCTTTGGTGGATATGTATTTGAAAAATCGAGTCTTGGCTGAGGGTTTCAAAGCATTCGAGGAGATCCCTTTAAAAGACGTTTGTTCCTGGACGCAGATGGCAGCAGGGTGTTTGAACTGTGACGAGCCAATTGAAGCTCTGAGGGTCATTGGAGAAATGAGAAGGGCAGGAGTGATGCCTAATAAGTTTACTCTAGCAACTGCTTTTAGTGCATGTGCCAATACAGTCTCTTTCAAGGAAGGGGAGAAAGTTCATGGAATGAGGATCAAACTTGGGGATGACGTTGATGTCTGTGTAGATAATGCAATGCTTGACATGTACGCGAAATGCGGTTGCATGGATGGTGCATTCATGGTTTTTCGATCAATGGGTGAGCACACTACGGTTTCATGGACCACTATGATTATGGGTTATGCGCAAAATGGTTATCCCGGGAAAGCTCTTGAAATATTCGATCAGATGAGGGAGGAAGGGGCAGAGCCTAACTATATTACCTTCATATGTGTGCTTTATGGTTGCAGCCAAGGAGGACTTATTGATGAGGCATGGAAGTATTTCACTTCAATGAGTCATGACTATGGTATTCTCCCTGGCGAAGATCACTACGCTTGTATGGTGAACCTCCTTGGACGTGCTGGCCGCATTAAAGAAGCCGAGGAATTAATCTTGAGCATGCCATTTCAACCAGGTTTGTTGGTCTGGCAAACCTTGCTTGGAGCATCTCGGCTTCATGGGGATATGGAAGCTGCAAAACGAGCAGCAGAACAAGCATTACAAGTCGACAGAGTTGATCCTTCAATATACGTGTTACTGTCCAACACATTTGCTGGTCTGCAGAACTGGGATGGTGTTGGAACTTTGAGGGAACTGATGCAAAGCAGGGATGTCAAGAAAGTGCCTGGCTCTAGTTGGCTTTAGATGAAAAATGGACTGTTGTATTCTTATATTGTTAATGAATGCAATCTAGATTGAGTTCTTTTTCAAAGGGTCCACTCTTTTTTATACCAGAATTAGGTATTCACATGAATTCTGCAACTTTGCTTAGAAAGCAATGCCTACTTATCCAACATGCCAACCTCTTGGTTCTTGGGTTCATTTTCGTGCACTATGATTAATTTCTCTATTTTCTAACTCTTGTGTATATGAAAAGCTTCCTCCTTATTTCAATTGAAAAAACTTACCATTTCCTTTCTATTTTTCTACTAAAATTTCTCAGCTTTACTTTTATGAACTTCAAACAGACTTGATTCAATTTAAACAAAAACTTCATCTTGTTGCACTCCTCTTAGTTTAACTAGTGGTTGGTTGAGACAATTTGAAGGAAATATATAGGTAATGACATTTTGATAAAAGGGCACTTGCCTGAACCGGAGGGACCTTAATTAATTAAATTAAATAAATCATTTACAATTGCTCCTAATTAGATGCCATGTGTATGTATATTTGACCTGGGAACATTCTTATACAGCAACTTACCTGGGGCTCGGAAGGGAAGTTGTTGTCTCTCTTATCACCGACCCCACACGAAAATCTCCACCTATCCAAGAGCGAGTATCAGTTAGCCTGTCAGATATTTATACTCGCAATTGCAATTCCACGCGCCCCTCTTTTCCTCCATTTCTCAATTTCCCCTAACTTCTCTCTCTCACATCGATTTTCTCTTCTTCTCTCTCTAAATTTCAGTTTCCCTTCGTTTCTTCTTTCTTCTCTCTTTCTCCATATCCATATATAGACCAAAAAAGAATGTCGTCGCCCGGAACTTTTGGTAGCGGTGGAGGAGGCGGTGCTAATCAACCCCAGAATTATCACTGCTACCAATGTGAACAGACAGTCACCATTACGCCATCGCCAAACTCCGAACTCACATGCCCTAATTGCAACGGTACGTTTCTAGAGGAATCCGAAACCGCTCCACCACCGTCTAACCCTAATAATCCCGATAATTTTCCCTTCTTCTCCGCCGCCACTACCGATGACCTCCCCTTCGGCGGCGGTGGCTTTCCGATTGTTTTCTCCTCCAGTGCCGCTTCCCCTGCCGGCGGTTCCGTCGCTATCGATGATCTCTCCGCGCTATTGGGCGGTATCTCTGGCGGTGCCGGCGGTGCCGCCTTCCCCAGTCGATCCCCCAATCAATTCGATCCTTTCGCTTTCCTCAACAACTATATGAATACTATGAGGGCCGGTGGTGCTAATATTCAGTTTATATTCGAGAACCATCCTGGCGGTGGCGGTGGTGGTAGTGAGTTTAGGTTTCCAGGGAATTTCGGTGACTATTTCCATGGGCCTGGGCTTGAGCAATTGATCCAACAGCTTGCGGAGAATGATCCAAACCGTTACGGTGCACCTCCAGCTGCAAAATCGGCTGTTGCTGGGCTCCCGGATATTAAGATCACCGTGGAGTTGTTGGATTCTGATTCATCTCAATGTGCTGTTTGTAAAGATACTTTTGAACTCGGTGAGGATGCGAAGCAGATGCCTTGCAAACATATATACCACAAGGACTGTATATTGCCATGGCTGGAGTTGCACAATTCTTGCCCTGTTTGTCGCTATGAATTGCCCACCGATGATCCTGATTACGAGAATAGGAGAACATCACAACAGCAGAATGCGAATGCCAATAATAGTAACAATAACAATACCAACAACAACAACAACAACACCGGTTGGATATTTGGGGGTTCAGAAGGTGGTGGGGGAAATCAGGAGAATTCTCAGACACCTAGGACAGTTGAGGGCAGGCTTAGGATACCATTACAATGGCTTTTCAGGGGACTTGGATCACCTGCTGAGACGAGCAATAGTGGAGGAGCGAGCGGCAATGATACTAACAATAGAAACAACGACAACAACCCGACGAGCAATAATTCTCGTGGTGGGGAGTCAAATTCAGGTTCTGGAGGGCAAGCACGGCAGGAGGATCTCGATTAATTAAAGTATGGAACAGAGTTCTGAGGTTTTATGTCCATATTTGTTACATTAAGTTTTGTGTATGCTAGTATCTGAGAATTACATGTGCCCCATCCTTGTAATATATGGGAATTTCGGGAAATAATGTTTTTGATTGTTTGAGTTGTTGATCATTTGTTTTAAGTTAGCCTCGGAGTCTGTTTTATCGAGCTAGTTAATTTGCTGTTGTTTAGTGTATACGAACAGATTGGGATCGCTCACATTACATATGACACAAGGTCTCAAAAAGAAGAAAAATGGACAGGATCAATAACAAGAATATCTATGTTTCTAGGAGGGTGTTAGATGTAACTGTGGTTAAACAAAGACCTTTCACATGGTTTGGCTTTAGCACCTTATCGTTTTGTATCTTTGAGTGGTGAACTGCCAACAAACCATGCTTTCTATTTTATTTTGGATAATTTTCACTCGGAGTAAGCTCCTGGCTTACCTCTATCACGCTCAAAATCCCTGCTGCTTCTGTTGACAGTCTACGTATAGTTGGCTCCCTATGATGATGGATCCATTCTATTGTGAACTGAAGGAAACAGGAAAGACAAGTTGTTAACAAGGAGGGTATGGATTCATGTGTTAATTTGGTTTAATTCTTAGCAGGCCAACTGAACTATTTCTTAGTCTTCAGCTTCTATAGAGTATCTATCTTAGTTGCTAGATCCTTGTTAAAAGCATTCTGTACCTATTCCTTTTCAGTACCTTATGTCCTCGCTAAAGGAGGTAAGGAGTCTAGCATCTAGGACAGATGTCTTACTGAACAAAATGTGTATGTTGATCTATTTACTTGTACTCTCTTTTGCTATGCATCTTCTTGATGCTTTTAATGAAATTCTCTTACTTCATCAAAAAAAACAAAATGTGTATGTTGAGTCAAGCATGTTATTCAACACTTCACTTGGCTGACATTTATCATTCCATGGCTTAATGATTTGGTGCCTTTACTTTGTGATGATTATTTTTGTTATTTTTGTCATCTTGTTTTTTAGTAATAGGTAGGTTGTGTGTGTCACTTTGCTCCCATCTCTCATACTCCCTGTAGAATAATGTCTCTCAAAGGGTCTCATACTGATGTTATTTTTGTTCTGTGCTCTGTATTGTTCATTCATTAGAATAGTGTAACTGCATTTCAATTTGCTCTGATTCATGGATTAATCCTGTAACGTGGCTTAGGATCAATTTCAGTTGTTTGACATCATGTTATTTTAGACCTTCACATCATAATATCTAGACGTACTGTGGACAAGTTCTAATCCAATTTTGTCCTAAGCACTATCGATTGTTTACCAGGTTCTTACTCTTATAAGCAGCTTTCGTATGTTATGGTTACTTAATTCTTACAAAACAGGGTTGAAGAGATGAGTCCCTTTCTCAAAAAGCAGGAGTGCGCAGCTTTCTTATGTCATGGTGACTTAGTTATTACAAAAATAGGGTCACTTTCCGCATCTCTTCTGCGGTTACTGATTTCATCTACATTATCATATGGGAATGTTTGCATGTTCTGCATTGTGTATCAGCAATGTGTATCATTGTAGTTCCTGGCTGAGGTGACTTAGGTGACACCGTGAGTCCGTGACAGTCGTTTATGTGTTGTCCTTATCTTGTTTCAAATTGGTGCTGAAGAGGCTATTTAGCAGTCATGTCAATATTTTTGTTGATATGCAGTATCATACCTTTCCTGATGGAGCATGATCTGCTTATGGTTGAATTTCCCTAAACTTTGCTTCAATTTCCAAACAAATTATCAGAAGTTATATTTTTTGAGAAGGTAACAATTTGTATATTAATATAAAGACTTCACTGAAAATGTGAAGTCTCCCATAATTACAGTGTAGAGTGTCCTTACAAAAATTACCCAAAAACCAAAAAAAAAAAAAAAGAGGACAGTGTTCCTCCTAGTTCTTCTCACAATGAGTCTAGGGCATCTAAGATGGCTTCATGGTCCTCCAAAAGTTTTCCTTCACACCAAAAATAAAACAAAGCTACACATTTCATCTTTATCTTTTATCTTCCGAATGTTGTTGCACTTTCCTTCAAAGCATCTTTGGTTTCTCTCTTCCCATACTGTCCACCAAATACAAGTCGGGGCAATTCTCCTATCTCTCTTTTATCTCTTGAAAGAAGTCCCTCTTTATTCCAGCTAGCTAGAATATCAAGGATTCTTCCCGGCATTGCCTATGGGATTCCCCTTAGACTAATGAAGTTCCTCCATATCTGCTGAACTTGCAATGCAAAAAAAGATGGTTGATTGTCTCTGCCTGCTCCCCACATAAGTAACACCTAGAGTATAGTTGAAATCCTCTTTTTGTTAAGTTATCTTGCGTTAGGACTGCACCTTTTGCCAATAACCATGTGAAGCAAGCGACCTTGTATGGGATTTTGACTTTCCATATCATCTTCCATGGCCAACATCCGATTTGATTGTTTGCAAGGTTGTATTCTTTGTACGCACTACTAACTGAGAACTTTCAGAAGTTATGATGTATAGTTTGTGAATCATTTAAGGCTGTAGTTGTGAGACGACTTTCTTTGCCTTACTAGTAGTACCTTATTTTTGTTTCACGTTTTACCATAGCAGCAGGGCTTGCCGTTCCGGCAGTCCGACTGCTTGTAGGTTGGTAGATAAATTAACTGATTTTACTTCTCCAAAATTGCCCGACTCAGTTTGGCAGATTGGCAAGAAAAAACTTCTAATATTAGGGTAATTATTTCAGTTGAGGATTAAGCAATACCAAGGACTTTACCTTTGATAGGAAGGTGTGGAGGTCGAGAATTAACGTAGAAGGTTGGTAGGTAGCCGTGAGTGTTTCTTCCAAGTACTAGTAATATTAATGTTTAGTCTGGTGTGAAACTACTGTTAGATTTATAGTTTTAGGTGTTGTCCCCTTTGCTTTGTTTTCTTGTTATCTTGTTGTGTTAATGCTTGTGTTACTGCTTTATTTTCATCTTGCCTTGAGTCGAGGGTCTATCAGTTTCAGCCTCTCTACCTTCCAGGTAGGGGTATGGTCTGCGTACACTCCCCAAACCCTACTTGTAGGATTATGTTGGAATTATTGTTGTTGTTGATTAAGCATACCCTCAAGAATAAATTTCGTTCAGACCTCAAAGTCCTTCTCCAATGTCTTCCACTCCCCGAGAGGCCAGGAGAACCCATATCACATGAGGAGTAGTTGGAAACTTTAAGAAAATGCGATCTACTCTCAAATGCTCTACAAGTTATGGGTCAAAGGTAGCTAATGTGGCGTATTGTAGCACTAGTATTTTATAGAAGTAAACTACTCAAGGGATGACAAATTCTGTCGTTATTTGCAGAAAGAAATCAAGTGATTTGTGTGGTGATGGTTGGAGGATACAGGAGGCGTCTAAATTGATTAATTACTAAGTAGATTTCTAAACAACACATCACGTGGAATATATCTAATCCTTTTGTTTTGAAGTCTTTTAAGGTCAAATTATAGGAAATATATAGAGTTTTATCAGATTTATCTGCATGATGGACTTCTTTTAAGGTCTACGTACACACTAATCGCCCAGACCCCCCCGGTATAAGACAATATTTGGTACGTTCTTGTTGTTGGAACTCCGGATAGAATGTGACATAGTTGTGCGACTACCTAGGTGATGTGAAGTTGAAAGAAAGGAGGAAAGAAGTAAAAACAAACCTAAAAATTTACCCATACTGTATTTATATGTATTTGAACGTAAAATTTTGTCACGTACTGATGGTCAACTAATACAAATTTTCACCTCATTAAATTACTCAACAAAGATAAGTTAATGTGATTTGGTACAAACA
This sequence comes from Nicotiana undulata, assembly GCA_005239495.1. NCBI lineage: Eukaryota > Viridiplantae > Streptophyta > Magnoliopsida > Solanales > Solanaceae > Nicotiana > Nicotiana undulata. Next base: position 25,827 of record ML292671.1, on the reverse strand, counting down.
CAGAGTACGGTTAAATATTTACCCAAGTTCGTTGGTCCCATTGACCTTTATAGTATATATTGCTTCTTCGCTTTCTTTCTTTCCTTGTTTTCTAAATAAGATAATTTTTCCTGTTATGTTAGAAAATAACTTTCTCGCTGTAGAAATATCAACTGCTCAACAATATAAGGGAGAGATACATAGTTCCTAGGAAACTGAACAAAGATTTGGGACATATTTTCTGCCGTACAAGTTCTTAATGTCATGTATAACTTCCAAATCAGCTCACCAATAATGTCTTCATAATATTTTGTCCCTTTCCACTTAATTTTGGAAAGGAGACTAAAGTGGCTAACGAGGTAATGAGTAGTCACAAAGAAAGTTCCAAATCTCAATGTCGTAAACCAAACAGATGAAATTACCATAATCCTATTCTCAATTTCCTTGAACCACGAAAGATTGCAGAGAAACTACAGACTTACAAAAGTAATACACTAGATCATATTAGGGAAAAGAAGTTACTACAAAATCTGGAAAAAAAACATCCCAAGCAACTGAAGCCGTAACTTTTCACCCCAAAATAGAAGATGAAAGAAAGCAGTAATCTATATCTATCTAATGCTTTCAAAAATTGAGATCCTCATTACAGCTAGCCCCGCAGTGGTGATAGAAAGGAGATCCAGTTTACCACCTGTTCTTGGGTGGTTTGACTTTATAAATTCTAACTATCCAATTAGAAGTCGTGTACGCCTCTTCCAAGTATTCAAGCTTGATGTCCTTGTTCCCTATTTCAACTCCCCTAGCTCTATCATATCTGGGCCATAAAGAGACATTGGAAAGACATCAGTAAATCACTTCGAAGGATTCCAATAATGTCTGTAGAATCTACAATTCATCGATTAAGCCACAAAACTTCCAACACCGATTTGCTAAGTATTAGAACGCATGCATCATTTCTGGAAACCAATTAAATTCCAAAAATGCCTCAATAGCTATGCTCAAATGCAAAATCATTTTTCAGTCATCTGCGTATACACGCATATGAAAGCGTCTAAAATGTTTCCGAGCTTCAGTGATACTCTTTTGATAACCAAGAAATCCTCGAGGACCAACTGGCACAAGACTTAAAAATCGGTGGATAATGGGTCCGCTCCTCTATCCCCTCTCCACTTAAATACTAGGCTTTTGTTTGTGGTAGGGTTCGAACTTGTGATATATGCCTAACCCATATATCACGTGTTGTGCTATTACAACTGATTTTTCACACAATTTTTCTAACAAAACTATTTTTTGCAAAATACCAAATCTATATCTGACAAAAACAAAACCTACAAAAGACATAAGAATCTCACTGAAAACAGCAAATTTATAAATTCATGTTAACCCCTGTCAAAAGTCTTTCGTGCTTTGGGCAAAGGAGCCAAGAATTGGATCTCATAAAGGTGAACATAAATATTTGCCTTCACACCCTGTCAAGCAGCTTAGTTGGGTCTATGACAATGTGAGAGGCTCGAAAGCCAGGCAACTTAATTTGTTCAACCCCGCCCCCACAAAACCCAAAATTTATTTTATGGGCGTCTTTTCTCATCCCCCACCCTACTGCTTGTTCCAAAAGCAGGAAAAGGGGGGCCAAATGATAATTAAAAATATTATGAGAATAATGAAGGGACTAAAATACCCAACACAAAACCAGCAAATGCAATGATGTTTCTAATAATCACGAGGAATACTGAGGCTAGTAACTTACCCAGGAGGCTTGCCATATTCTGTAGTCAGCTCCCCAAAGCGATAATAAGATAGCTTGTACCTAATCATGAAACATCAGTTGTATAAAATCACTATATGCATGCAAGACAACGGAAGAGATTTGATAGTATAGAGGCGTGAACAATGACCCAAAGAAATTGAAAAAGAAAAATTCAGAACCAAAATATTTTAAAAAGTTTCCAGTAAAATGAGGTAAGCTGTCCTGACGGGACCAAAATACTGTTGGGCAAGGAAGAACCAACATGCACAATGAGTCATGAGATTAAAGGGAACTCACATTAGACAGTTCAACATCTTAGGGGCAGCACCTTTATCAACACGATACTCTCCATTAACAAGGTAATCTGGTTCTTTGATGACAGGAAAAACTCCACCACCTATTCTCACCATCCACAAGAATCTAGCATCAAAAGGATGAGTGCAACCAAATTAGAATGAAGTCACAAGATACAACCAACATTAAGAAAGAAAAAAAGGATAGATGAAATCAGCATATTCAGATACATGAATAGTTGATAAGACATTTTATATGCTTACACAGGATAAAAAAGAAATGTAAAAAGAATCTCATGTAAGCCTGATATTAAGAGCCCGTTTGGTTCGGCTTAAAAAAGTGTCTTTTCAGCAGAAATAACTTTTAAGCCAAAAAGCAATAAGTTGGAGTTGCCCAACTTATTGCTTTTGCCTTGTTTTAAGTTGCTTTTAACTTATTTAAAGCACTTTTTAACTTTGCCAAACACCGGAAAAAGCTAAAAAGAGCTTAAAAGCTAAGTTGACCAACTTAAAAGCCAATCCAAACACCCTCTAACTGGGAATAGTATTTTTAGGATTAATTAAAGAAAATAAGATGCAACATGAGGAGAAAATTAGCAACGTGCTTTTTAAATCAACAAACTCCTTACTTGTTTATGTCATCCGATGAATACCCAGTTACACCTCCAAACACAACCAATACATAATCCACATCCAATGATCTCATTATCTCATATGCTTCATCCTCATAAGATGACATCGCTCGTCCAACTGTAGCTATATGTGTGTTGTTCCAGGTATTATTATCTACAATGACAGTCCTGTTTCCCATGGCAGTGATCTGATAACCATAATCCCACCAAGACATCACCTTAGCATCCGAAGGAGTGTTCTGCCTCAGCCAAAAATATGCTTCGCGGTAGTCATCGAAGATAACCCTATTCCCATGGGCACCCCTTGCAGCTAGGACAATGGAGGGGGATGAGTATGCCTCTGACGTCACCCAGGTACAATGGATTGCATATCTAGTCAGCAAATAGAAAGCACCAACAAGCAATGCAATTGCTCCATTTTTTTGGTAGGGCAAAGATTGATCAAGCGCACCCTGTTTTAGAGACAATCATGTACAAAGCAAGTTACTTATTGACTACAGCGGGAAACTAGTTCCAAAACACAATTGTGGTGAAATATGCCACAACTACAGAACCTTTTTATAAGCAACACCAAGTTGGCGAATTCTTTTACAATATCACTTCATTTTGAAAGAAAATGAAGGAATTGATAAGTTGAAGCATACACTAAAGACAGTTAATTGCATGCACAAATATTAAGCTAGTGTTTGGCCATAGATTCCCAAATTTGTTTTGAAAAATCTGCTTTGGGTGAAGTTTGGCTTGAAGATGAAAATGTGTTTGGATATACGTTTTCAAAACATATTTCCCAAATTTATTTTGGAAAAACATGTTTATTATTTGGGATTTGGCCCAAAGGATTTGGGATTTTGCCAAAATTTAGGAAAAATCTATGGTCAAACATGTGTTTGCCAAATAAAACGGCAAAATCTATGGCCAAAATGACATTTCCCTTCACCACTCATCTACTACATACCAAGGATAAAGAATACTTTGGCAAATATATAATTCTACTTTTTAGTTCACTTTCCATAACCTTTTTAGTATAAACAATTCAATATAGCATATACAAATTTTGAATTCCAGCCTCACCCCATCTTCCATACCAATCAGCAGTTAGGTCACGCACTGTTTCAGGAAGAAAAAAAAAAGCCAGGAGAATCGTCACACCAAGAATAACCAAATCAGCCCAGACAATGAGGACCAATAACAGTAATATGGTTGCTTCTAGGGTAAAAAAAGATACAGATAACTTTGTCAAAGAGTTGGTATGCGAATACAAGTGGAGTAAAACTTTTTTACACTTAGTTGCTCCACATTATTGGATCAGACAATAGCCCAGACCCCAAGACGGATTTTCACAGAAGCAGACAACAACAAAGCTAAAGTAGGTCAAAATCAAATAACTAGCTAATGTTCGCTAAAATTTATGAAATTTACTCCTCACTAATCACTACTCACTAGATATCAATTTAGTTGCTTGCACATATTAAAACCTCCTGGAACATACACACATTGTGCAAGGAAGTTAAATTACTAGACAGTCTGTCATACCATTTTAGAGAATTTGAGTTAAGATACTAATCCCAAAAAAAAAGAGAAAGAGAAAGAAAGAAAGAAAGTGACTCATATTTCTGTGAAGGCAGCTTGTTTCAAACTTGAAGTTGAAGAAGCAAAAACATCAAAACTTAGCCATTCCCAAAAGAGATCTTCAGACGTGAGCAGTCAGAAAAATACAACAAATATCTTCATTTCTCCATTTGTTTGTTGGATCATTTTAAAAGTGGTCAAACTATACGACATCATTTTCCAATCAAGTTGTGCTTGTTAAATGACTCCCAAACTATTTGTTAAGAAGATATAGGCTCATCACGTAACTTGAAGTACAACGAAAAATTACAAATATATCATATTTAGTGATGCTACCTTTGAGGAAGTCTTTGCACTAGTTGTTCCTTTACCGGAGCCAGCTTGAGCAGGTTTAGTTTTTGTCCTCACCAACTGACTTAAATTCTTGATAGTTGCTGAGACAGCAATAGCACTGATGAGGCATACTGCAGGTGTGGCAACAAGAATCAATCGAACCATGACTCCAGCGAAGTACATGCTGGTGAGACCGTACATCACGATAAATATTGTAGCATCTGACAGTCGTTTGAAGCAGAAATACAGACCCGCCGGGAAAAGGATTAGCAATATATGGAAATCAAACATGAAAGATGACCATGCGGTTGGTTGATGCTCAGAAACAGAAGCAATAATGGGAATGTGGTCTTTCGCGTAAGTTGGATCCAGAAGGGAGTAAAACCGACCAGTCCATGGAGAGATATAACCAGAAGCAGTGCCAACTCCAAGAGCAATGGCACCCACACTTATAGCACAAGTCAATGTTATCCTTAAGAAAGCTTGAAACAACTTCTGATCATTCAGTAGATGTTTTACCCAATCCAAGAAATAAAACACCTGCAAGAAGATTAACACTTGGTATTTAAAACCAGCTGTACCCTTTCTCACACAGCATCAGCAAAATGCTAACAGCAATTATCAGTCATGAGCGAAGAAAAAAAACAGAACAGGTTGTAGAAGCTAAAATGTCCAGTGAGACAAATGTCTATCCTCCAGATTAGATTCTTATGAAGAAAAAATAAGAAATGGAGAAAGGAAAAAAAATCTACAAGCTGAGGAGAAGAAAGCCTCCCGAAGGAGTTAAATAAAACAATACAAACTCCCGTCAAGGACCCGAGAAAACCTTTGGAGTTGTATCCTTAAAAGCGCACAAAGCTGCGGACTACATAGGAATACATGAATGACTACTTTGTAATGATATAAAACCATATCAAAGAAACACGATTCACTTTTATTTATCTGTTTCCATCGGAATAGCAGACGGGACAAAAAGAATACCTGCATCAAGAAAAACACTCCCATTGCTGCCATATGTTCTCCGGACTGTACATGCTGAAAACCAACAAAACGGATTTGCATGGCTAGCAACATTCCTAAAATGTACATGCAGTTGTAAGCAACATACAGTCTCATTGAATATCTCCCAGTAACCAAGAGTACCAGCACATACAGTGGGATTAGATTAATGATAAAGATATAACCACCCCAAGCTGAAACCATGTAGAAGTACCCAAAAGCTGAGGCCAGAGACCAAGCAAGTGAACCTCCCTTCACTGCCTTAACGAATAAATAGAAAGTAAGCAACAGAGCAAATATTGCAACCGCTTCATTGTCATACGATCCAGCCACCGACCTTGAGATGTAACCAGGGCAGATAGCAATCAATGCTGCAGCCACAAGCCCGGCACCCGAATCCCATATCTCTTTCCCAAAGAAGTACGCAACAAGGGTTGTGTTGGAAGCAAAGAACGGCGCTGTGAGCACACAAACCTCACGAATATGGACAGCAAACCTGGGAAAGAATGTCATATTTTTAGCTCACGAAGAAGGCGGTGGAATTTTTTTCTTTATCTTAACAAACTTGACAAAAATCTCCAGATGTTCAAAACAATTACTACTACTACGCCTCAGTCCCAAACAAGTCGGGGTCGGCCATATGAATACTCACTGACCACGTTACTCCATTTAAACTCATCTCATGCCAATATTACACAAATACAAATAAAAAGTATTAGAAGTTCTGTATATTCTAATTTAGCAAAGATATTTGCCCTCTCACTTTGCAACTTAAAGGTAAGTAATTTTAATTATGAATAAACTTTGCTCTCTGTCTCATTCCCAATAAAATAATTTCTCTCTCAGTGACTCATCATTCAATTTTGCGTTTCCTAAATTTATCTAAATATCTTTTTGGTCCATATATAATTATAAATCTCCTCTCTCGTAATCCTAACACAGTGCTTCTTCCTTCACTTTTTTCTTAAAGAATTACACCGATAAGTCCTCACATTAAAGTTCGCTTTTGGTAATAAAATGCAGAATATTAACAAAAAGCGATACCTGAGGAATCTCAGTACCCAGTAGATGAAGGCAGCAGTGACCATAAGGCCAGGGTAAAGCGTACCACCAATGATACGCCCAAGTGGATACCAACTCTCCGAGTCAAACCAGTTCCAGAACTCGTAAAAACCTTTCTGAGTCAAGTACAAAGTCGTTCTGTAATTGAAATACGGATCGAATTCGTGGATCATGCTCTCGTATCTTAGCACACTGAATAGCCGAGTGATAAATGCCAAAATGTAGACGAGGCATAGGATCGAAATCCGAATCAGCAGCTCCTGTTGCTTCGTTTTCAGCTTTAGCGATTTGAGTGAGAACAGTGACTGTGGTGATGAGAGCAGATCCGTTGCTTTCTCCATTTTCGCTACCATTTCTTATTAGATCTACTGCTGAATTGAACTGAAATTGAAAAGAATGAGATTTTTTATATTCTAATTGATCTAGTTTTTGGTTGATTTTTCTTCCATTTAAGACTTCCTTTGGGTTATGGATCAAAGCGCAAACCCTACTGAAACGTTACTCGTACTACTGTATGAATCATAGAGGGATCCGCAGAGCAAGTATTGAGTCTGAGGAATCGACAACGTGGAAAAAATGACATAAAAAGAAGGAAGACTTTTACGAGGTATTTTGTCAATGGGCTTATATTCAGCTTAATCTTCTCTTTAGGCCCAATTGACATTTTGGAACAATGATATTGTATAGCGGTTGCCGGAAGAATGTATATTTTTGCATATTCTTTGTGTGTATATATATAGGGATTTTTACCTAATTATACTATGATAGAAACCTATTTACTATTTTTATTTAGGTTCCTTATTAATTACTTTTTATATTTATATTTACTAGTTTTATACAAAACCATTAAAATGAGAAAATGAAACATACCTTAAATAGTGGGTATCAGTTACAAAAAATATCCTACATTTAAGATACCCAAAATCAGCACTTACCCAAAATTCTTTAACCGTAAGAAACCCATCCCAAAAACCATCACCTCTCCTTGCAATTACCAAATTCCTTCACTGTAGGAAAAAATCCCCAAAATCATCACCTCTCTCTAGTTACCCACAGTAAGAATCCCAATTGATACCCATAATATTTCTAACCCAAAAATCTCACTTACTCACTCCTATTCCACTGTTATCCCCCCACCCCCACCCCCACCCCCACCCAAATTGCAAATTTTTTCATCCTCCAAAGATGTTGATATACGATTTCTCTCTTTAATCGTCCAAAATCTCTTTCTTATTTATAAACAGAAGAAATTCGAAGATTTACTCTACAATCAAGTTGTGGGTAAGCTTCACTCTGAATTAAAGTTGGTTTTAGGTTGAATTTCATAATGAAACTCGAAGAAGATGAAGTTTTGAGATTGTATTACGATTGTATGATAAAGGTATCATAATTATATTTGAGTTGTATTTGATACATCAATACCTAAGACAATTCTGATACAATACTAATACTATTAAAATACAATATTGTATTATAATTTAAGTTGAGAGTTGGTTCTAGGTGGATGTTTTTAAATTAAAACTTGAAAAATATGAAGATCGAAGTTGTATCATAATTTAGAATTGTATCACAATTGTAACTTATTTGTACCTAAAACAGTACATGATACAATATTAATACAAGTATAATTCGATAGTGTATCGGTTTAAGTTTAGAGTCGGTTTTAAGTTGTATCATAATAGTATCAGAATTGTGTAAGAATTCTTTCAGGATTGTAGAGCAGTTGTGAGATCGTGACGAATTTCACAGTTTGTATCACAAATATATGATAATTATATATTAATTTATTAGTATTGTATCAGTTATTATTTTGGATATTTGTACCATCTACAAGTTATATACAATTGTGATACAAGCATGATACAATTACATTTTACGTATTGATGTATCTGATATAATTTAAATACAATTATGATACATTTATCATACAATTCCTGAATATTTATTCATTTTCAGTGTTGTCCGGTCTCCCAGCAAAAGAACGATGCAATTGATGATTTAATAATATAAAATTGTCGGCAATGGTGGGAAGAGAGATGATGGAGATTATGAAAGTAGATTAAGGAATTTTGTTGTAAAAAAAAGGAGAGAGGAGAGGAAAGGGGGAAAAAAGGAAAGGATATAACTGAATCTCTTAATTGAAGGCACTAATAATGGGCTGGGAGCCTTTTAAGAAGCAATCTTCACAATTTGTAAGAAAAACTTAGATACTTATAAAAAACTACAAAACATAGAGAATATTGGTAAATAAGTTTCTAATATAGTATAACTAGGTAAAAGTCTCGTATATATATACTAGATGATGTACCCGTGCGATACACGGGGGTTGTTTTCTTCTTGTTGTTGTTGTTTTCTTCCTTTTGGAGTGATATTTCTTGGTCTATTGCTAATTACACACTTTCTATGCATTTAGGGAAAGAAGAAAGAGAATAGGCTTTTTTGTAATAAATTATAAAACTACGATTACATGTGTTGTTATTTATCTTTTACATTATGTACATTTTAATTTTTCTGAAATCGTATTACTATACCAATCACATTGAAATACTTGTCGAAGTTTAATGCTTTATTATACAATAATTAGATAATAATTCAAGTAGAATTTAAATTATTTTTACATAGGGTCTACACTTTTTTTTTTTTTTTTTGCACCACTAAGACTTAAATTAGTTACTATAATATAATAATTAAAAAGTCAATTGAAAAATAAGTCGTCATGTACTTTTCTGATTATTTAAATTGACTGATATATAGTTTTATTCTTTTAGTATTTTCAGTTGTGTTAATGTATTACTTTTTTCTTTTTATACTAATCAAAATTTGAATAATAAAACGTATTAACATTATTCCTAAATAGTTGATGAAAAGGTATTTTTGGTTATTTGAAATAATAATAGTGATTTTTAATTATTAAGAATTTTAACAAAGAAAATTATATTTTGTTCTAATTGAATGACATAATATTAAAAATAAATTAATCTCTAGATCACGCTAAATAATAATAAAATTGAACTTAAATTGAATATTGCAGTTTTTTCTAGTTTCATTTGATCCGATTGAGATACTATTTAGGGTATAATGCAATTTTCATCACAATAGTAGTATTTGTTGAGATTTTTTAATAATAACATTATATTTATGTATTTTGAAATTTATATAATGTTGAATTCTTATTGAATAGAGTATGTACTCAACTAACTTTGATCATAGAGGGATAAGTATAATCATGTATGACGATACTTCTCGTACTTCCTAATATATAATGGTTTTTAAAAGAAAAAAATTCCACAAATTAATTGTCTTAATTTTTATTTCAGATATTCTCAACTCATATTTAGAGAGAGGATACTTATTATACAATTTGAAGAAATTTTTAATATTCTATAATAAGAAAAGGGACTTGAAACTATATTCTATTCTTAAATTTTTTTTTCGATTGTTATAAAGTATTCCAATTGAAATTTCAGTTAGTGAGAACTTTGTATAAATTGATATCAATTGATAATGATATAATAACATTTGAATGTAAATCAACATACATTATCGCTAATTCATTTTTAATGAAAACTTCTTTACCTGGAATAGTTAATAAATAAAACAAATGAAATAATATTTCTTAAGGTGATAAAAGAATTATCATATATAAATGTATGTGCCTTTAGTATTTTTAATAAGGTGAACATTTGAATAATAAAATTATCAAGAAGATAATTTTTCTAGTTGAAAGTACTTATTGAAAAAATAATAATAACAATCAAGTAATGCATTTAATGAAGATAGTGAATGTTGAATGGAAAGTGAGTCCACCAAACTTTTAACCTAGTATACAAGCAAACAATGTATTAATATATTTGAAATGATCATTATGCCCTTTATCAACCTCCTATTCTCTATTCTATATAATACTAGATGAATGTTGCCCGTGTTGAGCACGGGCCCAAGCATAATACATTAATTGCTTGAACTGCATCTGAAATTCGCACTTACAATTATTTAGTCAAGGTCTTATTGAGATACTAATATTTCTTGTACCCGAGAAAAGAAATGAACTACATAGGAAAAAATATGAGAACATGATCTTTCAAGTAGGAAGGTTAAGATTAAACAGATCTAGGTTGGTACCTTGCATCTGCCTAAGAATGTTGACCACACTATATTGGGAAAAGATTAAGCTAGATCAACATAGTCAAAGAAGTATAGGATATCTTTAAAAAGATGTTTTCTTTACATTATCAAAGGCGTTAACGTGCAATAATTCCTTATCAGAATATACACAGTCAAAAGAAGAGTATGGCTCACTCCCTCTGAAAACACCACATGCTCCAACAGTCTCATCGTATTTCAATATGCAAAACAGAAAGAAGCACCAATTATAATTGTAGAACTGTCAAAGTACATACCCCAAATAGAAAAAACTAAAAACAAGTGTTTAAGACGGTAAATGCATGTGCGAAATAAAAATAAAACCTTGATCAACTTAATTTTCTTAATGTGATGACCCAAAAGGGTCATCATGTGTAAATGTAACTAAATTTGTGTTCTAGGGCCCCGAAAGCCTCCGTTAAACTCACATTGATATGCGTGCGCAGCCCGGGCGCGTAGTCGGGAAGCCTTTATGTGAAAATTTGATAATATGTTGATTTTATAGTGATTAATTGAATACAATTGACTTTGGTCAACATTCTTGGTAAACGGACCTGCGCCCGTAATTTGACGGTCCCGGAGGGTCCGTAGGAAAATATGAGAAATGAGCGTATGTCCGGAATCGAATTCCGAGGTCCCAAGTTCAAGAAATGAATTTTTAAAGAAAATTGTTTTCTGAAAAATATAAAGGTTTTTGAAAATGATAACTAATGCGAAAACTGTGTTACCGGGCCCGTATTACAATTACGGAGCCCGGAACAGGTTTAATATGTGTTATGTGAGTTATCTGTAAAATTTGGTGTAAAACGGACTTAATTTGACGTGTTTCAGATCGAAATTGGAATATTTGAGTTTTATGAAGATTTAAGAAAATTCTATGAATTTTGGAGTTTAATTCCTTGTTTTGATGATGTTTTGATAATTTAAATACATGAATAAGTCCGTAGGATGATTTGGGAGTCGTGTGTGTTTTTGGTTTTGAGCCCCAAGGGCTCGAGTGAGTTTCGGGTAGGTATCGGAGGGTTAAAGTGTCGAAATATCTGGTGTTTTTTAGTTTTGCTGGTGTCTGGTAGCTTAGTCTATGCGATCACATAGAGTTGGGAGTGGGGGAGGGGTCTGATGCCTTATGCGATCGCATTGGTGGGCCCGCGATCGCAGTGTAGGAGATCCAAATGCTCCGCGATCGCAGAGAGTGCAGTCCAGCTTCTCCACGATCGTATTCCTCTCTCCCCAATCACAGAGAGTGAAGCCCAGCTAACTCCGCGATCGCATTCCCTTGTCCGCGATCGCACTGAACATTTTCGCCCAGTTATTTTAAAAGCCCCAAAACATAATACCATTACGAGATTTCTTATTTTTGCACTCTTCTCTTCTTCTCCAAACCCCATTGACGACCTCCAAGCTATTCTACCTCCATAACCACTTGGGTAAGTGACTTTCACTCTAAATTCTTCTATTTTCCTTCACTAATCACTAGAATCTAGGCCTAAAATCATGAAAATAAAGTAGAAATTAGGGGGTTTGGGTAGAGTTAGGGTTTATGGGATTTTGAGTAATTCAACCTCAATTTGGGGTCGGATTTCAAAATAAATTGCATATTTGGGTTCGTGGGGGAATGAGTGATCGGGTTTTGGTCTGAACCTCGAGTTTGGAGCAAGCGGACCCGGGGTCGAATTTTGGTATTTTTGGAAGAATGTTGGGAAATGAATAATTAGGCTATGAGACTGAATTATTGAGTCATTATTGATGTTACTAAGTTAATTATGTCTAGATATTATCGTTTTGGAGTCGGATTCGATAGGAAAGGCGGTATTAGAGGCTTGACTTGCATTTTTGGACCCGAGGTAAGAGTCTTGCCTAACTTTGGTGAGGGAATAGGTATTGTTCCCTATGTGCTATGTGTTTATCATGTTCAATGCATAGGTGAGGTGACGAGTACCTATGCATTGTGTGTCAAGCATGCCCGTGCGACTGTTTTTCTTAATTACTTGTTATTACCTCAATGCTTATTGTGTTATGAAGTAGTTCTCTCGAAAAATTGTTTAACTGTGGAGACTACTTGATTAAGAATTGTGTTGTGATGTCGTAGTGGAGGATCCAAATCATTAAGTTATGTACTCGTAAAGAATTGGTTATAGCTGATACCCTTGCCGGGCAAATATGTTGATTTTGTTTGTTATTCCCCCTTACCGGGTGGTTATGAATTGAATTATCTGTATGATTTCCTTGGCAAGTTGTTATTTATTGTTGATGTTACTTGGGGTGAGGAAAAGAGTAAAGCACGAAGGGTGATGTTGTGCCATTCATTCATATCATTCATGTCCATTATTCAATTATTGCATTGTGAGGAAGAGAGTAAAAGCACGAAGGGTGATGTCGTGCCATTTATTTCATTCATTCATTATTGCAATGTGAGGAAGAGAGTAAAGCACGAAGGGTGATGTCGTGCCATTCATTTCATATATTTACTTGTTGCATCGTGAGGACGAGAGTAAAAGCACGAAGGGTGATGTCGTGCCATTCATTTCATATATTTACTTGTTGCATCGTGAGGACGAGAGTAAAAGCACGAAGGGTGATGTCGTGCCATTCATTTCATATATTTACTTGTTGCATCGTGAGGACGAGAGTAAAAGCACGAAGGGTGATGTCGTGCCATTCATTTATCAGTTTATTTATTGTATTCGATATCTCATTTTGTTTCTTACTTGTTTCCCCCTTAGTTGTCCCCGTATTACTTGCTTATCTGTTAAAAATCTGTTACTTCCCTGCTATATGTTTGGTAGAACTGTACAGGTAGGTTATCGTTCGTGTCTAGCCTCGTCACTACTTCGGTTGGGGGTTAGGCTCGGCACTTACTCAGTACATGGGGTCGGTTGTACTGATGCTACACCTGCACTTCTTTGTGTTGTGCAGATCCCGCAGCCGGACCTAGTGGACATTGACCGAGGGATTATCCTTCAGTCCACATCAGAGATTTCAAGGTAGACTCGCAGACGTTCGTGGGCCTTGGCGTCTCCTATATCCTTACCTTTATATCCTGTCTTGTTTTTCTCCTAGTTTTTCTGAGACAGATTATGTATTATTTCTTCAGACCTTGTATTTAGAAATCTTATAGACAGTTCGTGAGTTAGTGACTCCAGGTTCCGGGATTATTGCAAACGGGTTGTATTTTTGTTATTATCACTTAGTCCTGAATTGGGTTACTTTCGTATTTTAATCTATGATTGTTTCTAGATATCTCTGTTAATTCCATTGTTAATATGTTAGTGTAATTTTACACGTTGGCTTGTCTAGCGGGTTCAACGTTAGACGCAGTCATGGACCGAAGGTGGGATTTCGGGTCGTGACAAGTTGGTATCACAGCTCTAGGTTGATTAGGTCTCACAACTCACAGACAACTTGGTAAAGTGTGAGGGATCGGTACAGAGACGTATGTAATTATCCCCCAGAGGCTGCAAAGTTGGGATAACTCCACATTTCTTCATCTTTGTCGTGCGATATGAATTCTAAGTACTAATTGAGTTTCTATTCTACTCTCTCGCAGATGGTGAGGACAAGTGCTTCCCCAGGTTCAGATCAGCAGCCCGATACTCCTGCTACAGCTCCTACGAGGGGCCGAGGTCGAGGACGAGGTCGGGGTCGGGCTCAACCTAGAGCAGCAGCCCCAGTGGAGGATCCTCAGGTCAAGTTTGACAAGGAGATCCCAGCTCCGGCAGTCCTAGTTGGACCAGCTCAGGTCCCAGAGGGGTTTATCGCTACCCCAGTGCTTCAGGACGCTCTTGTCCGCCTAGTAGGACTCATGGATAGTGTGGATCAGGCCGGTCTTCTTCCTACTGCACCAGCCGTCTCTCAGGATGGGGAAGGGACCCAGACTCCTGCTACTCGCACGCCAGAGCAGCTAGCTCCGCAGTTTCACACTCCGGCACCTCAGCCAGCCGGAGTAGCTCAGTCGGGTATTGTAGCACCGGCAGTTGAGGGAGCAACCATGTCAGCAGATGCTCTATGGAGATTGGATAGGTTCACCAATTTATTCACTGCTACTTTTACTGGTGCACCGTCAGAGGACCCCCAAGATTATTTGGATAGTTGTCATGAGGTTCTTCGAAACACGGGCATAGTGGAGTCCAATGGAGTTGACTTTGCTACTTTCCGTTTATCCGGCGCAACCAAGACTTGATGGAGTGCTTATTGTTTGACCAGACCAGCTGGGTCTGCACCTTTGACTTGGACTCAGTTCTCCGAGATATTCTTGGGGAAGTTTCTCCCCATTACTCAGAGAGGCAGTTTGAGCGTCTCCATCAGGGTTTTATGTCTGTCACCCAGTACGAGACCAGGTTCATTACTCTAGCCCGACATGCTCTTATGATACTTCCCACTAATCGGGAGAGGGTTCAGAGATTTATTGAGGGTTTGGCCCAGCCTATCAGACTTCAGATGGCTAGGGAGTCAGGTACTGATATTTCATTCCAGGATGCAGCCGATGTGGCCAGGAGGATCGAGATGATTTTGTCACAGGGTGGTGGTCAGGGGGCTGACAAGAGGCCCTGACACTTTGGTAGATTCAGTGGAGCCTCATCTGGAGGCAGTGATTCTTTTGGCAGAGGTCATCCTCCCCGACCATTTCAGTCAGCACTTCAGGTATCTCACCGTGCACCGCCAGCTCCTATTAGTGCACCACCAGCACCTATCAGTGCAAAACCACTTCAGAGTTACCAGGGTGGTTATCAGGGTCGTCACGGACAGTTCCAGAGTCATCAGTCACACCAGTAGAGGCCTTGTTATTTTTGTGGTGTTCCGGGGCACATTGCCAGGTATTGCCCCCGAGCTTCTAGTGGTCCCCAGTATCAGGGTTCTCGTGCCATGGTTCCAGTATCAGGTGCACCCCACCCCTCAGCCAGCTAGGGGTGGTGGTCGTGGTGCTAGAGGTGGAGGTCAGACTCATAGAGGTGGAGCACAGGCCACGAGGGGTAGAGGTTAGGTCGCAGCAGGTCAACCCAGAGATGTTCAGGTTGGAGGGGCTCCGCACCGATGTTATGTTATTCCTACTAGGCCCGAGGCTGAGGCCTCTGATGCAGCCATCACAGATACAGTTTCAGTTTGCAGTCGAGATTCTTCGGTGTTATTTGATCTGGGTTCTACTCTCTCCTATGTGTCTTCATATTTTGTCCCTTATTTGAGCATGCCCTGTGATTCTTTGAGTACTTCTGTGTATGTGTCTACCCCGGTGGACGATTCTATTGTGGTAGATCGAGTCTACCGTTCTTGTTTAGTTGTTTTGGGGGGTTTGGAGACTCAGGTAGATCTATTGCTCCTTGATATGGTAGACTTTGATGTTATTTTGGGGATGGATTGGCTATCTCCTTATCACGATATTCTGGACTGTCATGCCAAGACAATGACCTTAGCCTTGCCAGGACTACCTCGTTTGGAGTGGAGAGGGACTCCTAGTCATTCTTCTGGTAGAGTTATTTCTTATATGAAGGCTCGGCGCATGGTCGAGAATGGTTGTTTGGCCTTTTTGGTCTATGTTCGTGATTCTAGTGCCGAGGTTCCTCCTATGGAGTCTGTGCCCGTGGTTCGTGAGTTTCCAGAGGTATTTCTTGCTGACCTGCCAGGTATGCCACCCGACAGGGATATTGACTTTTGTATTGAGATAAGTGAGGGCACTCAGCCCATTTCTACTCCACCGTATCGTATGGCTCCACCAGAGTTGAAGGAATTAAAAGAACAGATGCAAGATTTGTTGGATAAAGGCTTCATTAGGCCTAGTGTGTCCCCTTGGGGTGCTCCCGTGTTATTCGTTAAGAAGAAAAATTGCTCAATGAGGATGTGTATTGACTACCGGTAGTTGAATAAGGTTACTATTAAGAATAAGTATCCTTTGCCGAGGATTGATGATCTATTTGACCAGCTTCAGGGTGCTACTGTGTTTTCCAAGATAGACTTGAGATCTGGTTACCATCAACTGAGGATTAGGGCGTATGATGTTCCTAAGACGACCTTTCGCACTCGTTATGGGCATTATGAGTTCTTGGTGATGTCATTTGGGTTGACAAATGCCTCCGCTGCTTTTATGGAAATGATGAATCGGGTATTCAGGCCTTATTTGGACTCGTTTGTGATTGTGTTTATTGATGATATCTTGATATACTCCCGTAGCCAAGAGGAGCATGAGCAGCATCTTCGAGTTGTCCTCCAGACTCTGAGAGATAGGCAGTTGTACGCCAAGTTTTCTAAGTGCGAGTTCTGGTTAGGTTTTGTGGCATTTCTGGGCCACGTTGTTTCGGCATAGGGTATTCAGGTGGATCCCAAGAAGGTTTAGGCAGTTAGAGATTGGCCTAGGCCCACTTCAGCCACATAGATTCGGAGTTTCTTGGGCCTAACGGGTTATTATCGCCGATTTGTGGAGGGCTTTTCATCGATTGCAGCCCCGATGACCAGATTGACTCAGAAGGGTGCCCAGTTCAGGTGGTCGTATGAGTGTAAGGCGAGCTTTCAGAAGCTCGCCTTGACCACGACACCAATGTTAGTGTTGCCCATAGGTTCAGGACTGTATACCGTGTATTGTGATGCTTCACGGGTTGGGCTGGTGCAGTGTTGATGCAGGATGGCAAGGTCAAAGTCTATGCTTCTCGTCAGTTGAAGATTCATGAGAAGAATTATCCAGTTCATGACTTGGAGTTAGCGGCGATTGTTCATGCCTTGAAGATTTGGAGACATTATTTGTATGGGGTGACATGTGAGGTATTCACCGATCATAAGAGTTTGCAGTATTTGTTCAAGCAAAAGGAGTTGAACATGAGGAAGAGAAGGTGGTTAGAGTTGTTGAAGGACTATGATATTACTATTCTCTATCATTCGGGGAAGGCCAATGTGGTGGCCGATGCTTTGAGCCGGAAGTCAGTCAGCATGGGTAGTCTTGCCTATTTATCAGCCGGAGAGCGACCTCTTGCTTTGGATGTTCAGGCTTTAGCCAACCGATTTGTAAGATTGGAGGTTTCTGAGACTGGCAGTGTGTTGGCCCATACCGTAGCCCGTTCTTTCTTGTATGATCGTATTCGGGCCAAGCAGTATGATGATCATCATTTATGTGTTCTCAGAGATAGGGTCAGGCACAGAGATGCCAAGTAGGTTACGATTGATGATGAAGGAGTTTTGAGGATGCATGGTCGTATTTGTGTCCCTGATGTAGATGGCATTCGTGAGTTGATACTTAAGAAGGCCTATAGTTCCCGGTATTCCATTCATCCGGGGCGCCATAAAGATGTACCAGGACTTGCGGCAGCATTATTGGTGGCGTAGAATGAAGAAGGATATCGTAGCTTATGTAGCCCGGTTCTTGAATTATCAGCAGGTTAAGTATGAGCACCAGAGACCCCGTGGTTTGATGCAGCAGATTCAGCTTCCCGAGTGGAAGTGGAAGCGTATCACGATGGATTTTGTAGTTGGGCTTCCACAAACTTAGAGGATGGTTGATGCAGTATGGGTTGTTGTGAATAGGCTAACCAAGTCAGCACATTTCATTCTTGTGTCGGTTTCGTATTCAGCGGAGAAGTTAGCAAAGATCTATATGAGAGAGATCGTTAGATTTCATGGTGTGCCCCTATCCATTATATCAGACCGAGGTACTCAATTTACTTCCCATTTTTGGAGAGTATTTCAGCGAGAGTTGGGCACACAGATTGAGTTGAGCACAACATTTCATCCTCAGACGGACGGACAGTCTGAGCGTACCATTCAGATTTTGGAGGATATGTTGCCAGCTTGTGTCATTGACTTTGGCGGTTCATGGGATCAGTTCTTGCCTTTAGCAGAGTTTGCCTACAATAACAACTATCAGTCGAGCATTCAGATAGCTCCGTATGAAGCGTTGTATGGTACGCGGTGTCGGTCTCCAATCGGATGGTTTGAGCCGGGAGAGGCTAGATTGTTGGGTTCTGAGTTAGTCCAGGATGCCTTGGACAAGGTGAAGATCATTCAGGATAGACTTCGTACAACTCAATCCAGGAAAAAGAGTTATGCGGATCGCAGAGTTCGAAATTTGGCTTTCATGATAGGAGACCAGGTGTTTCTTTGAGTGTCGCCTATGAAAGGCGTGATGAGGTTCGGAAAGAAGGGCAAGTTGAGCCCTAGGTACATTGGTCCATTTGAGATTTTGGACAAGGTAGGAAGGTGGCCTACAGACTTGCCTTGCCACCGCATTTATCAGCCGTGCATCCAGTGTTTCATGTATCCATGCTCCGTAGGTATATTGAGGATCTGTCTCATGTTCTTGACTTTAGCGGTGTCCAGTTGGACCAGGATCCGACTTATGAGGAGGATCCAATAGCCATATTAGCTAGGCAGGTTCGTTAGTTGAGATCGAAGAGTTATCCTTCGGTTCGTGTTCAGTGGAGAGGTCATCCTGTCGAGGCATCTACTTGGGAGTCCGAGTCTGATATGCAGAGCCGTTATCCCCATCTTTTCCCATACTCAGGTATCTTTCTATGACCGTTCGAGGACGAATGTTTGTTTTAGAGGTAGAGATTGTGATGACCCTTTGGGTCATCATGTGTAAGTGTAACTAAATCTGTGTTCTAAGGCCCCAAAAGTATCCGTTAAACTCACCTCGATATGCGTGCATAGCCCAGGCGCGTAGCCGGGAAGCCTTTATGTGAAAATTTGATAATAAGTTGATTTTATAGTGATTAATTGAATACAGTTGACTTTGGTCAACATTCTAGGTAAACAGACCCGGACCCGTGATTTGACGGTCCCAGAGGGTCCGTAGGAAAATATGGGACCTGGGCGTACGCGCGGAATCGAATTACGATGTCCCAAGTCCGAGAAATGAATTTTTAAAGAATATTGTTTTCTGAAAAATATAAAGGTTTTTGAAAATGATAATTAATGTGAAAACTGTGTTACCGGGCCCGCATTATGTTCCGGAGCCCGGAACAGGTTTAATATGTGTTATGTGAGTTATTTGTAAAATTTGGTGTAAAACGGACTTAATTTGACGTGTTTCGGATCGAAATTGGAATATTTGAGTTTTATGAAGTTTTAAGAAAATTCTATGAATTTTGGAGTTTAATTCCTTGTTTTGATGATGTTTTGGTAATTTAAATACATGAATAAGTCCGTAGGATGATTTGGGAGTCGTGTGTGTTTTTGGTTTAGAGCCCCGAGGGCTCGGGTGAGTTTCGGGTAGGTATCAGAGGGTTAAAGTGTCAAAAAATCTGGTGTTTTTGAGTTTTGATGGTGTTTGGTAGCTTAGTCTATGCGATCGCATAGGTGAAGCTGTGATCGCATAGAGTTGAGAGTGGGGGAGGGGTCTGATGCCTTATGCGATCGCATTGGTGGGCCCGCGATCGCAGTGTAGGAGATCCAAATGCTCTGCGGTCGCATTCTTCTCTCCGCGATCGCAGAGAGTGCAGTCCAGCTTCTTCGCGATCGCAGAGAGTGCATTCCAGCTTCTCCGCGATCGCATTCCTCTCTCCGCGATCACAAAGAGTGAATCCCAGCTAACTCCGCGATCACAATCCCTTGTCCGCCATCGCACTGAACATTTTCGCCCACTTATTTTAAAAGCCCCAAAACAGAATATCATTACGGGATTTCTTATTTTTGCACTCTTCTCTTCTTCTCCAAACCCCATTGACGACCTCCAAGCTATTCTACCTCCATAACCACTTGGGTAAGTGACTTTCACTCTAAATTCTTCCATTTTCCTTCACTAATCACTAGAATCTAGGCCTAAAATCATGAAAACAAAGTAGAAATTAGGGATTTTGGGTAGAGTTAGGGTTTATGGGATTTTGGGTAATTCAACCTCAATTTGGGGTCGGATTTCAAAACAAATTGCATATTTGGGTTCGTGGAGGAATGGGTGATCGGGTTTTGGTACGAACCTCGAGTTTGGACCAAGCGGACCCAGGGTCGAATTTTGGTATTTTTGGAAGAATGTTGGGAAATGAATAATTAGGCTATGAGACTGAATTATTGAGTCATTATTTATGTTATTAAGTTAATTATGTCTACATATTATCGTTTCGGAGTCGGATTCGAGAGGAAAGGCGGTATTAGAGGCTTGACTTGCATTTTTGGACCCGAGGTAAGTGTCTTGCCTAACTTTGGTGAGGGAATAAGTATTGTTCCCTATGTGCTATGTGTTTATCATGTTCAATGCATAGGTTAGGTGACGAGTACCTATGCATTGTGTGTCAAGCATGCCCGTCAGACTGTTTTGCTTAATTACTTGTTATTACCTCAATGCTTATTGTGTTATGAAGTAGTTCTCTCGGAAAATTGTTTAAATGTGGAGACTACTTGATTAAGAATTGTGTTGTGATGTCCTAGTGGAGGACCCAAATCATTAAGTTATGTACTCGTGAGAAATTGGTTATAGTTGAGACCCTTGCCGGGCAAATATGTTGATTTTGGTTGTTATTCCCCCTTGCCGGGTGGTTATGAATTGAATTATCTGTAATTGATTTCCTTGCCAAGTTGTTATTTATTGTTGATGTTACTTGGGTGAGGAAGAGAGTAAAGCACGAAGGGTGATGCCGTGCCATTCATTCATATCATTCATGTCCATTATTCAATTATTGCATTGTGAGGAAGAGATTAAAAGCATGAAGGGTGATGTCGTGCCATTTATTTCATTCATTCATTATTGCACTGTGAGGAAGAGAGTAAAGCATGAAGGGTGATGTCGTGCCATTCATTTCATATATTTACTTGTTGCATCGTGAGGACGAGAGTAAAAGCACGAAGGGTGATACCGTGCCATTCATTTATCGGTTTATTTATTGTATTCGATATCTCATTTTGTTTCTTAATTGTTGCCCCCTTACTTTTCCCAGTATTACTTGCTTATCTGTTAAATATTTGTTACTTCCCTGCTATATGTTTGGTAGAACTCTACAGGTAGGTTATCGTTGTCGTGTCTAGCCTCGTCACTACTTCGGCCGGGGTTAGGCGCGTCACTTACTCAGTACATGGGGTCGGTTGTACTGATGCTACACCTGCACTTCTTTGTGTTGTGCAGATCCCGCAGCCGGACCCAGTGGACATTGACCGAGGGAGTATCCTTCAGTCGACATCGGAGATTTCAAGGTAGACCCGCAGATGTTCGTGGGCCTTGGCGTCTCCTACATCCTTACTTTTCTATCCTGTCTTGTTTTTCTCCTAGTTTTTCTGAGACAGGTTATGTATTATTTCTTCAGACATTGTATTTAGAAATCTTATAGACAGTACGTGAGTTAGTGACTCCAGGTTCCGGGATTATTGCAAACGGGTTGTATTTTTGTTATTATCACTTGGTCCTGAATTGGGTTACTTTCGTATTTTAATCTATGATTGTTTCTAGTTATCTCTGTTAATTCCATGTTAATATGTTAGTGTAATTTTACATGTTGGCTTGTCTAGCGGGTTCAACGTTAGACGCAATCATGACCCGAAGGTGGGATTTCGGGTCGTGACACTTAAATGGACCTCCGCAGGCATACAAAAATGGTTCAACGACATACCATATCATGACAAGAGATAATTTTAAGTGATGACGATAACTCATATCCGCGAAGCATATAATGACTAAGACAACAAAATGATTTGAAGGAGAAATTGTAGGAGGAAGTGTAAGATTTATGACTATATAGCTATTGCATACATATATGAAGCTTTATAGGTCCTTGGTAAATAGCACCTTCTTTATAGATTTTCCAGCAAGAAACCATCAAGATTAAGAAACGGTCACCATTATATATTTCAATTATTCTTTTCAAAGTCAATACGCAAATTGAAAGTATTGCAGAAAAACTCGTACGCACAAATGCGCAACATCATTAATAATTAATAAGAAGAAGAAGAATCTAATGTATAAATACATAAGAAACATGAATAACCAACAACATGGCCAGTTTTACATTTGGAGCGCCCACACCGTTCTAATAAAATCCAATATCAACAAGTAGTTCGAGTTAGCCACCCTTGCCTTAGTTGATTCTCAACTTACATAATGAAATTGATTTCCAATCTTAGATCATGAAATGAAACCTCATTCATTAAACTATCATCTCTCTCACTCCACTAAAAATTACTTATCTTTCTATATCACCCAAACAAACTCTTCCTCCTCCCTCAGTAACTTCATACGAAGCAAGTTAGACCAAATCAAATAGTTAGAAGAAGTCAAAGGTTAATGACTGCTCTTTTTTCTAGGATTTAGAGGTTATGAGGACAGTAACTCATTTCTTTGAGGGTATGATAACGATTGAGTAAGAACATTAGTACAGTTATCTCCCAGCCTATTTTTACATAACATAGAAAAGATCAGCGGTCTCAACACCTTGAAGAACACTGAGGGCTTGATCTTTGATCAAGACAATGAACATAATCATGAATTTACTTGTTGCATCGTGAGGACGAGAGTAAAAGCACGAAGGGTGATGCCGTGCCATTCATTTATCGGTTTATTTATTGTATTCGATATCTCATTTTGTTTCTTACTTGTTGCCCCCTTACTTGTCCCAGTATTACTTGTTTATCTGTTAAATATCTGTTACTTCCCTGCTATATGTTTGGTAGAACTGTACAGGTAGGTTATCGTTGTCGTGTCTAGCCTCGTCACTACTTCGGCCGGGGTTAGGCGCGACACTTACTCAGTACATGGGGTCGGTTGTACTGATGCTACACCTGCACTTCTTTGTGTTGTGCAGATCCCGCAGCCGGACCCAGTGGACATTGACCGAGGGAGTATCCTTTAGTCGACATCGGAGATTTCAAGGTAGACCCGCAGACGTTCGTGGGCCTTGACGTCTCCTACATCCTTACCTTTCTATCCTGTCTTGTTTTTCTACTTGTTTTTCTGAGACAGATTATGTATTATTTCTTCAGACCTTGTATTTAGAAATCTTATAGACAATTCGTGAGTTAGTGACTCCAGGTTCCGGGATTATTACAAACGGGTTGTATTTTTGTTATTATCACTTGGTCCTGAATTGGGTTACTTTCGTATTTTAATCTATGATTGTTTCTAGTTATCTCTGTTAATTCCATGTTAATATGTTAGTGTAATTTTACACGTTGGCTTGTCTAGCGGGTTCAACGTTAGACGCAGTCATGACCCGAAGGTGTGATTTCCGGTCGTGACACTTAAATGGACCTCCGCATGCATACAAAAATGGTTCAACGACATACCATATCATGACAAGAGATAATTTTAAGTGATGACGATAACTCATATCCGCGAAGCATATAATGACTAAGACAACAAAATGATTTGAAGGAGAAATTGCAGGAGGAAGTGTAAGATTTATGACTATATAACTATTGCATACATATATGAAGCTTTATAGGTCCTTGGTAAATAGCACTTTTTTTATAGATTTTCCAGCAAGAAACCATCAAGATTAAGAAACGGTCACCATTATATATTTCAATTATTCTTTTCAAAGTCAACACGCAAATTGAAAGTATTGCAGAAAAACTCGTACGCACAAATGCGCAACATCATTAATAATTAATAATAAGAAGAAGAATCTAATGTATAAATACATAAGAAACATGAATAACCAACAAAATGGCCAGTTTTACATTTGGAGCGTCCACACCGTTCTAATAAAATCCAATATCAACAAGTAGTTCGAGTTAGCCACCCTTGCATTAGTTGATTCTCAACTTACATAATGAAATTGATTTCCAATCTTAGATCATGAAATGAAACCTCATTCATTAAACTATCATCTCTCTCACCCCACTAAAAATTACTTATCTTTCTATATCACCCAAACAAACTCTTCCTCCTCCCCCAATAACTTCATACGAAGCAAGTTAGACCAAATCAAATGGTTAGAAGAAGTCAAAGGTTAATGACTGCTCTTTTTTCTAGGATTTAGAGGTTATGAGGACAATAACTCATGTCTTTGAGGGTATGATAACAATTGAGTAAGAACATTAGTACAATTATCTCCCATCCTATTTTAACATAACAGAAAAAATCAGCGCTCTCAACACCTTGAAGAACACTGAGGGCTTGATCTTTGAAAAATTGACTACTTGAGTGACCATTGTGGAATCAACACAATAAACCGCATATTTTTGCATTGTCCATAACAGGACTTGCGTGCAACATGTTTTTATGCCTTTATTTGGAGTGGTTTGGTGATACTCTGTAGTCTCAAAGAGGCCTTTGACACTTGGAGAAGGCGAAGAAATGATATATCCATGTGAAGCATATGGCTAATGATACTTGCATATGTCATTAGGACCATTAGGATTACTTTTGATGAGATCTCTGTTAGCACTCTGTATTTGTAAAATAATTCTGGAAATAATAAAATAAATAAACAGAAATGTAAACGCAATGGAAAATTAATCCGAGCCCACTGAATTCACAGTGTTTCCTTAAGGAATTTAATCCCCTCCTAGTACCCAAGGTTATGGATTATTTCCTCCCAGGATAGAACGAATTTCACACTGGTGTAGTGGTACTTCAAACCCCAGTGTTTCAGCGAACTCAAAGTTCGGTAGCAAATCACACTTACTTGCTTTCTTTGAAGATGAAAGTATGCAGAAAGAAGGAGGAGAACTCAGAAAAAAGTATGTAAAATCTGAGAGAATAG
>MDKH01143697.1:0-16392 GCA_005239495.1 Nicotiana undulata | reverse complement strand
TTTTTTTGAAATCATTTGAATGAAGAAAATACTCTTTTCAAATAAAATACAACATCAAATAAGTTATTGCCTTTAATATAGGATTTATTAAATTAAAACTTAATATAGATTCCTTTTTAAGTAAGATCAAATATCAAACGGGTTAAGAAAATTTAATTGAGAAACTAATTGAAATAAAATATAACAATTATTGGAATTTGAATTATTTAAATGTGTGTGTGTGTATATATATATATATATATATATATATATATATATAAAAGGTCATACAAAGTAGCGTAATACTAATTCCTTTATTTTAAATCAATATATTACTAACAACTTAGTAGGACAAGAGGAAATGATTCAACGTAGTAAATTTACTTTGAAAAATAATTCAGCAGAGTAATACTTTCAG
This sequence comes from Nicotiana undulata, assembly GCA_005239495.1. NCBI lineage: Eukaryota > Viridiplantae > Streptophyta > Magnoliopsida > Solanales > Solanaceae > Nicotiana > Nicotiana undulata. The sequence goes on along the minus strand of MDKH01143697.1, from coordinate 15,995 downwards.
GAAAAGAATTCAAGGAAATACGGCAAGTCAATAACTCAATGTCAATTACCCGATCCTCAAAGCTTAGTGGAACCCGAAATACAAATTATCAAAGTCTTGTACAAATGAACTAGCGCCAATCCTTCCTTATTCCTCCTTAATAATTACATTAAAATATATATATATATATATATATATATATATATATATATATATATATATATATATATATATATATATATATATATATATATATATATATATGTTGTGGCGCGCAACTCGATCCCACCAAACATTTGTTTAAATCAACAACAACCAAGCGCGCAACTCGATCCCACCAAACATTTGTTTAAATCAACAACAACAACCAATCCACAACTCAATTACCAGAATTTCTACTACCAAGAGTATGAGTACATGGCAACAAGAGAATCACAAAAAAAAAATCAAAGGAATACAACAACCTTCACAAGGACAACAAGGCAGGTAAGGCATGTGATAAATTCACCGCTAGCCAGAACAATGGAATATGTAGCATATTTGCTTAGAGTCATAAAGGAACTCACAATTAAGAAGTATAGAGCATGTAGAGGTAAAACTAGCAAATAGGAAACCCAATTATATCAGAAAACTTCCCGCTTAATGAACATAAGGACCTAAGAACCCTAAAGGCAAAATTTCCACAAAAACGACCGGGCACGCACTCGTCACCTCGCATGCCCTGGCTACAATTAACACAGAGAACTCAAATCCTAAGGGGAAGTCCCCACAAGGTTAGGCAAGATACTTACCTCAATAGCATAAAATCCTACTACGGAATGGCCTCGTCTCTGGACCGGTCTCCAAAATCTCTGAATCTAACCATAATCATATTAGTACCATCAACATAGGCTAACAAATCGAATTCCACAATAAAAACTACAAGACATGCCAAAAATCCGAAATTGGCTAAAACCCGACCCCTGGGCTCACACTTCAAAACCAGTCAAAAATGATAGAACTAGAAACCTTGTTCTCTCCCGAGTCTAACCATATAAAATTCGTCAAAATCGGACTCCGTTTGGTTCTTCAAATCCTCACCTCTAACTCTCTAAAACTCAAGCCCTAACTCCCTCAACTCACTTCGAAATCATAAATCAAATCCCATAAATGAATATGGATTCATGAAATATAACCAAAACCGAGTAGAGAACACTTACCATAATCAGTATGGTGAAAATTATCTCCAAAATCGCCTAAAATCCGAGCTCCCCAACTCAAATATGACTGAATGAACAAACCCTTGTTTTATATATTTTTCTACCAGCTACTCTACCTTGTTTCTCGTGTCAAATAATCTCGAAACTCGCTTTTTATGTCACCAATGGATTCCTTATGAAATTTTCGTCTAGTTAGACTTTTGAATCACTCAATTTGACCTTACAATGAAGGATATATGTTGGTTTCAATATTTGCAAATAGGGCAGATTTTTAAATACGCCGCTAGTGGCAATTCCGTAATTAATTTGAAAAAATCTGACAACCTAATTCTTAGTGAAATTACCAAAACATCCTCATATATGTCCAAATTCGATGATTCTTTTTGCTACGGTCCGTAATTACGATACATATCTAATGCTTCAATAAAAAAGAAATCGAAACTCATTGTTTAATATGATATCATTTATGCTTGAAGAAACGAGTCCTAATACATCATACGGAGCTACTTGTGCCCCCAAACTATCGAGTGAAGTGCAAATTCTAAAAATGACCAGTCGAGTCGTTACATTCTCCCTCACTTAAACATACGTTCGTCCTCGAACGCACCAAGAGTTGTTCCAAAGCCATCAAACCACTTCATGCGCTCACCATACATACACCCGGGGGGTGATTCCCCATCAGCCAAATCTATGTAGGACTGACAACGCAATTTAACCGGAGATCTCACTTCATCCTTAGTCCATAACCTTAGGACATAACCAAATCTCAACATCTGAAATTCATCATAGTACTCGGATCTTGCATCATCTCACTGTATAACCTGAACAAGCCAAATCGAGCCATAATTCCAACCCAGGGTACAATCACACGATGTTCCACACAACTCAAATGCCCGTAGCAATTGCCCAAATAACATTCTGGACGTCGGTAATACACTTCACATTGAACAGAACCTTGTCCCAGACCTCCATAACGCTGCCCATGATAAAGAAACATGTAGGGACTCATAAACGCCCATACAGTCAACAAGTCAAGAAGCTCCTTGTCCGTCAAGGTCCATTGCCCAAATCTTAGCAGAAACAACCTCATAGTTCCAAACACTCTTCACCCCCAATATTATAGTGCGAAGCTCAGGTCTAAGAACCTCGTCTCAGCCAATACAAACAACACAACTAACAGCTCATCACGAAACCACACGGATTCTCATGCCACACAGCTCGTACACCAACTCAGCAATAACTCAGTTATGCAGTACAAATAGAAGGAAAGCAAGGTATACAGATTATCTAACAAGTACAACATGTGTAACAGCAAAAGTACTGTCACACCTCTTTTTTCACTACACCCGAATTAATGAAAGGATAATAAGGGAGTTTTTCCACTTTGAGTGACATTAATCGGATTTGGGATTTATTTATTATTTTAGAGTCGCCACCCGAATTTTTGACGATGTTCCGGGGCACCGTTTTATTGAAATTCCAAACCGAGGAAATTTAGACTCTGTTTTAAGTTGTCTGCAGCCAGAAATCTGAGTAAGGAATTCTGTTAACCCGGGAGAAGGTGTTAGGCATTCCTGAGTTTCGTGGTTCTAGAACGGTCGCTTAACTATTAATATTTCGCCTAAATTATCCGATTATTTACGTGTTTTACTCTATTGTGCATTTAGCCTTTTCATTTTTAAACCGCTTTTGACATTTATGGACTTATCTTGAAAACAAGTCACGAGGACGTGCACTTGTTTGCTTTTGGACGTATTACAATTACGCCACATGAAATGCACTCGCAATTGCAACACGTGATTTTATTATGATTTTAAGTTTAAGACGGGGACATGAGTTGTCACACCCGAGTGTATATTACGTAGTCAAGACTATGGTCGTGACGGTTTTATAGTGCCTATTTGAGGCGATGTTCGATTATTCCTTATGTTTTCTATTTAAAGGAGCATTTTAGTTTTAAAAAATAATTAAGATGTTTATAGATTTATCTTAGACAAGTTACGAAGACGTACACTTGTTGTTTTTGAGCACATGGCAAACACGTCACATGAAATGCACTTGTGATTGCTATGTGCATTTTTATTTATTGTTTGAAGTTGAGGGTCGGGGACACGAGTTTCCTCTCCCGAGTGTAGATTACATAGTCAAGACTTTTGTCATGACGGTAGAAATGCCTATTTGAGGCGATTTTCGATTATTGATAATTTTAATCTAAAAAGGGAGTCTCTTCAACTTAGAGGATATGTAGAAAGCTTCCTAAGGTTAGGTTCGCTAACTTAAAGGACAAATGTTTGGGTTATGGCCATGTTTTAGCCCAATTTATCATTCTAACCCTTTTGGCCAATCCTAGTTTTGGCTATTTGTGAAAAGATGAATTATGCAAGTCATTCTAAATAAGGGAATTGAAAGCACCAAAATGGTATCATTGGTCTATTTGAAACTATGATTTAAAAGGACAGTGAGAGAAAAACTTACAAGCAAACTTGCACATTTAGTATTTCAGCTATGTTTTTCGGATTATAACACTAAGTCAAGTGGTTTTGTTAATTTTCAGGAAAAAGGAAACAAATACATGTTGTCTAGTTTTATGATTCATGCATATGGGTCAGTTATCATACTGTCACAATACATAGACAAACGCCTTCTAAAGTTAATAAAATGCTTGATTAGTAAATTTAGTTATACAACAAAGAAAGTCGATGATACTGGGACTGTTGAGCAAAAACGGACCAGATTTTTACTAAGCTGGATTAAGCTAATTTTTAGACTGAAATATAACATAAAAAATTTGGGCTTTACCCCCAAGCCCAATGACGTAGAGAGTAAAGCCCCACTTAAGCTTTTTGGGCCCTCTCATGGGTCTGGCCCAGCTTTAGAGAAATTACAAATCAGTAGAAAAAGAGAGATGAATATCAATTTAATAATGTCCAGTCCACGTTTTACAACTGAAATCTGAAGTTTGAATAAACTGATGTAGTTCTATAATTGACTTAAATTACAGCTAAAATGGGCAAGTTGTCCCTAAATTCGTTTTACAAATGAAATACAAAAGAAAATACAATTTTTATCCATAAATTCACCCTAAATGGATATCCTAACTTTTATCACTTTAATTCGACATTGCTGAGTCCATTGATGCTTCTAGTTCAAAGGATCCAACACCTGCACCTTTACCACTTGTTCTCAAACAACCAAAACAAATTTATGCATCATCAGGGAGTGAATCTTACCATAAAGGGGTCAGATTCATTTCCCTTAGTGCTACCATTAAAAATGGACTTCTAACATCGTTTCAAAGCATGTAGACCTATTGATTCAGCAAACGAGTATAAGAACAAATTAAGCACACACACAACAACATGTTTCAGGTTTCATGGCTAAATTCAACAGGCATTTAGGAGAATACTAGCATCTAATTTGTTGTCATTGAACAACCCTAAGTTCATGGTTCTAGCAGCAAAGTTCAGCCAAAAGAAACACAAGTCTTAAACACCAAATTTCAGTAAAAAAAATTTCATTTAAGGACAAAATGTTACATACCTTAAAAAGTGAAAAATAGCAAGAAAAGATCTAGACCAAATAAAGGTCAAAGAAAACTGGAAACTCTAGCTCAGCAATAGGAAATCACTAGCTACACCAAACAGTAAGAAAATCCGGTGAATGACCACTTGAATACCAAAAAGTCAACAATAAAACCAGTTCTCCAGAAAGAAAACCAGAGCTACAGGAAAACCAAAATTTTAAACTGTTTTTACACTCATTCTGCAGTATATTTGTTTATGTTTTTCAGGGTAATAACAAATGTAATTTCAGATCTTAAGAGCCTCTTTTCGATGTGTAGAGGTGTGTTTTCAGATGTCAAAAAAGGTGTCTAGAGGTCTGTCAAAATCTGTTTATCCTAGTCTATTTATAACGAAATTTAGGGTAGCATCTTTAGAGAATATACCTTATCTCCTTAGGCCGAAATAGTACAGGTACAATTGTCCATCCTTATCCTATTGGACAGTTGTACCCTCTTCTGAAACATTCCTATATTTTCAGCCCTTCTTCCCTCATAAGAATTACTGTTTTACCCTTAAAATATATGATATTTGTGAGTTTTCTTAATTCTAGAAAGTTCTTGGGTTGTTACACCCAAGATTCCTCAATTAAAAATCCTATACTACCCCTTAATGTCCTTAGAAATTACTTTTTGGTAATTAAGGGATAGTGTTAGGTTAAGCTGATTTTAATTAATAATCTGTATCTAATGAAATCAACTTAAGTTAGTTACTAGGTTGAGGAAGCTGAAACTGATTTGGAATTAGCTTGCGAGTAAGCTCAAGTGAATTATTTTGGCCTTAGACTTTAGCTAAAATTATGTGATTAACTCAATTGAGTAATTAGGCTTAATCATCCCAATTGAGTCTTAGTTTCAGCGCATGTCTAGGTTAATTAGTCATTAGCCTCCTTCTAACTAAGTCAGAACCCTAGGAGTTAAGATTGGAACTGATAATTAGACCTTGAGTGCATATTTTCGAAGCTAGTGTGACTCTAATAATTCTCGTGTTCATGACTAGTTATCATAATCAGGCATAACAACAGATTATAGACACTACCTAAAGAATCGATGCAAAAAGCACTATCAAGAATCAACTAAATTTAATCTAATACAGTCAAGACTAATTTTACTTTAGCAGCAACAACACTCAAAGATGCATGAAGCCTAAACTTATCTCTTAGAATCAATTAGAATTGAAAAGCAGAATCAATTAACTGATGAGAGAAAACAGTCAAGTAAGATGAGCCAAAAATGAAGAAAAACCTAGAGACAAACATTAATCGAGTGAGTTTCAAATATTACTCAATATTTAAAGCAAGGAACACACAAATTTGCACACAAACAATCATAACCTAGAAAACCAAGATTTAAGAACCTAAGTCAGTGATTTCTAATTAATGCTCAACTAAGTAAAATTAAAAGAAGAAAGAAGCTTCAGAGGAGTACCAGTAGGTAATTTTGAACAGATTCCGATGACTTTCTGGATCTTGGTCGGACTCCGACGAGCTTGGAAATGGTCAAAACCCGCATGAATAGATAGCTCTCATTAAGGGCTATCGACTCATGCCGGTGTGGGTCATTGGAGGTCTTGGAATCGACTTGTAGAAAAAAAAACCTAGACTTTGATTTTCAGATTTGGATTTTGAAGTTTTTGGGTGATCTTTTGGGGAAACTAATGGTGGGATGAGGTTGGGGAGAGGAAGGAGATCCTCTGGTAGACATTTGGGGCCGATTGGCGGTGCTACGCCGCCAGTGGCGATTTCCGGCCGGCGAAGCTAGGGCGGGGGAGTGGTGGAGACGGTGAGGGTTGAGAGAGAAGATAGAAAGGCTGGCATGTTGGTGTTAGACTTTGGCGTATGGGGGGGGGGGAGGGGTTATTTTAAACAGTTTTATGTTAATTGGTTGATGAGTTCCCAGCCGTTAGATCTAAGGAGATCAACGACTGGGATTGATCCTAACTTAAAACGGGGTTATTTAGTGAAGGCTGGGGGCCGGCTGGGTTAGGGATTAGTGGGATGGGGCGTTATGGGTAGTGTAGAGATGGGGGTTGACCCTGGGTAAGCTAGCTCAGGTCCTACAAATACACTACATTTAGTTAGGCCTAAAATCAATTTTAATTAATACTAAGCCTAATTAAATCAAAGAAATATAATAATTAATTTGATAATATTTTTATCTAATCATAGATTAATTAGGAATAAAACAATTAGTTTTGACACTCATATATTTCAAAGAATCAATTTTTCACAATTTTTGTTAGGAAAAGATGACTAGATTTAGCAATTAGTTATGAAAACTATATCACATCAAATAATCGTCATTCGTTCGCTATTTAATTTGATTAATCACAAATGATAAATTTAATTCCTTGATAATAACGATGCGCCTAATTGTGCAATTTTAAATAATTTTAAAAGATGAATCATGAATATGCAATGCAAAAAAAAATAATTCACAATTAACACTAAAATTTGAACAAAAAATTTCAAATTAATTTATTTTATTGAGTTATGTAGGATTTTATGGTGGGTGAAAAATCGCGTGCTCCCTTCTTTGCTCGAAAACATGAAGAGTTTCGGGGAAAAGACAAAGTGAGCAGTCATAAGCGACTTTATCCATTCATATGCTCCATTGTGAAGCGTTTTTGAAAAGTTTGACCGAACCCTGCTTCAAAGGTTGCCTACATATCCTTGGCTATAAAGGAATTAGGTCAGTGTAGTTCTGGAAGTTTTGGTAGCTGGGACTACCGAGTAACTGTGGTTTCACTGTGGCTTCTTTTTTTACTGTTGCTGATCTCCTTATTACACCAAAGTAACAAAACAAAAGACTAACTAAAACTATCAGTTGCTAGTTACAAGATTCATATCTAAGACTTGGCCTTGAGTCTTGATCTTTTGCTGACTCTGACCTGGATCATGATGCTTGTTAGTCGTAGGCGCTAGTTTTGTCTTATCATTCCTCGAATCAAGGTAGGATGCGCTGGACGAGTGACTTCAATCTCGCCCTGAATAGTCCATATCTTCCCTCTTTCCTGCACTTTTGGATTTAATCTTCTCTTTCTTCTTTTTTGTTTTATTATTTTGGATCAAAACTTCTTCTTTTGGTCGTCTCGAGTTCCAATGTCCTAAAAAATGTAATCCGCACAAAAATCAAAGCAAACGAAAGAAATTTTCTGCCCCAGTTCTCACTAGGAAAATTTCGTGAGTTATTGTAAGGAACATCTACACAATTAGTTATTGAAAGCGGTGAAAAGCCAGGAGCAGTGCACCCGGAGTTATTGTAGACTATGGAGTGGATACCTTATATCTCCAAACAAGCTCAACTACGGGTTGGAGACCCTATGTTGCAAAACAAAATCAACTAGGGATTGTATGACCTATGTTGAAAAAGAAATCAATTAGGGAATGTATACCCTTAATTGGAAAAGAAAACATCAATTAGGGAATGCATACCCTTAATTGGCATTGGCTAGGGAGCGTGTGCACCCATGTGGGAAAAGAAAATCAATTAAGGAATGTATACCCTTAATTGGAAAAGGAAAACATCAATTAGGGAGTATATACCCTTAATTGTCATCGACTAGGGAGCATGTGCACCCATTTCGTGAAAATAAAATCAATTAGGAAATGTATACCCTTAATTGGAAAAGGAAAACATCAATTAGGGAGTGTATACCCTTAATTGGCATCGACTAGGGAGCGTGTGCACCCATGTCGGGAAAAGAAAATCAATTAGGGAATGTATACCTTAATTGGAAAAGGAAAACATCAATTAGGGAATTTATGCCCTTAATCGGAAAAGGAAACATCGATTAGGGAATGTATACCCTTAATTGGGAAAGCAGAACATCCATTAGGGAGTGTGTACCCTTAATTGGAAATGTAAAATATCAATTAGGGAGTGTATACCCTTAATTGGCAATGACTAGGGAGCGTGTGCACCCATGTCGGGAAAAGAAAATTAATTAGGGAATGTATACCTTAATTGGAAAACAAAAACATCAATTAGGGAATGTCTATCCGTAATTGGAAAAGCAGAACATCAATTAGTGAGTGTATACCCTTAATTGGAAATGTAAAACATCAATGAGGGTGTGTATACCCTTAATTGGAAAAGCAGAACATCAATTAGGGAGTGTATACCCTTAATTGGAAAAGTAAAACATCAATTAGGGAGTGTATACCCTTAATTTGCATCGACTAGGTAGCGTGTGCACCCATGACGGGAAAAGAAAATCAATTAGGGAATGTATACCCTTAATTGGAAAAGTAAAACATCAATTAGGGAGTGTATACCCTTAATTTGCATCGACTAGGTAGCGTGTGCACCCATGACGGGAAAAGAAAATCAATTAGGGAATGTATACCCTTAATTGGAAAAGTAGATCTAGGCTTTGGAGACCCTATACCACTTCAGGTTTGATCTTTTTTCAACATTGTTTTTTGAATAAATGTGAGAAAGGACTTTGGAGAAATCTTCCTTTTTGGAGTTGTTGCTGCAGAGCTGCTTCTAGCTCTTGCGCCTTTTCTTTTGGTTACACTTACATTTTGCAAAGTTGTTTTAAGTTACACCTGTTTCCTTCAAACAAAGAACAATTTGTTAGTTTGAAATGGTTGTTGGTTTTGCGGCCTTGATTTTCAACAGCTTGATCTCAGTTCTTGTGACGAGAATCTCGACCACTTTCTTGCTTGCTGGGGATTGGGTTTCATCTCTAATCCCGGGGACCTTGGCTTTCCAGATTTAAACATCATGCTCGGTCACGTGGGACCCAACATTTGTCTTTATTATGCCTCTATAGGCCTTACACTTGCTTTTTCTTTTGGATTTCCAGAGTATCGGGGAAGTTTTGGCCCCCTTAAATTCTGCTGCAACGGTTAGTCGCGGGACTTAACCTTTCCAACTTTGCTTCGCCTTCATCGACCAACTTTAAAATTTAAAGCATTTAGAGGACTTCTGCTTTTTAAACTTGGCCGAGAGGGTTAGCCACGTGGGACTTAACCTTTCACTTCAATCGCCTTTATAGGCATTTCAATTTTATTTCCTCCTTTCAAGAGTTTTACGTTTTAAGCATCGGCCGTTACGGCTAGTCGGGATCGACTCGATGCCCCTGATGAGGCCCGGTGCCCTTTGCATGTTGGCTCGCGTTAAACGAGAACCATGTAAGTCAATTTTGCCATCCTTTCCTTGCCTTTCTTTATAAACAGAATCAGACTGAAAGGGATTGAAAGAGAATAACAAAGAAATAAAGATAATGAATTTAGACAAGAAATATCCCTTTCGGGGAAGAGAAGAAAGGACTTATCTGGAGTGTACGTGGCCTTCAATGAACATGACATGCGTCTCTCATCTGACCCAAAAAAATTTGTCACAACTTTTAACTCGAGGTTGAAAAACCTTGTCCCGAGACCATGTCGATATCAGTGACCAATCATCCTCTTTTCGATTAGTAGTGCACTTTTCGGGTTTTCACCAACTAACCTCTCTCATTTCTCTTCTTGTCATCGTTTTGTAGTGCTCTTTGCGAGTTTTCACTGACAGGACTCTCTCATTTTTAGTTTCCCTGCTCGCCATCGCCTTATGGTGCCCGTGCGGTTTTTCACCGATAAGACTCTCTCATTTTAATTTCTCTCATTGCTCGTATCAGCTCCAGATAGATGTATTCTCCCACTCTGGCTTTTCTTCAACGATCGATCGGATGGACTTGGACAGGTTTTGGGGTAAAAGAATTTGAATCGAATTACAACTTTTGGAACTTTTTAGGCAAATCATTGCCGAATCTTAACACTTGCCCCAACTTAAACTCTTGGGGGGAATGTGGGTTTTTATTTTGGCATGACTGAAATCCAGGTAGAGGCTGCCAACATATCCTTTCGGAATCAAGTCAGACGTAGTTCAGGTAAACATTTTGTTTTTGTTTGATTTTTTTTGTTTTTCTTTCAATCTTTTTTCAAGTTCCAAAGAGGGTAGTCAAGGAAGAGTAAATGACTCAAAGGGTTTACTAAAATGATAGTGTTTGGGGTAGCATGAATGAAAGCCTTCGTCATATCGATCATAAGTATCATCATCACGAAAAAGGTCAAACATAATACCTTTTGACTGCATCTGCATTGACAGCCGTTTCGGGTTCATTTCATTCGATGTCCCCCAAGTATAATGCTCCCTTTGGTAGCAATTTCCTTATGATGTAGGGACCTTTCCAATTCGGGGCGAATTTTCCTTTCGCCTCTTCGTGGTGTGTGAGGATACGTCTTAAAACAAGTTTCCCTACTTCAAAGTTCCTAGGCCGCACTTTCTTGTTGTAGGCGCGGGCCATTCTTTGTTGGTACAACTGCCCATGGCAAACTGCAACCATCCTTTTCTCATCAATGAGGTTTAATTGTTCCAATCGGGTTTTGACCCACTCATCATCTTGAATTTCTGCTTCGACAATAATCCGAACGGAGGGAATTTCAACTTCTGCGGGTATTACGGCGTCAATGCCAAAAACCAATAGATAAGGAGTAGCTCCAACCGACGTGCGCACGGTCGTGCGATATCCTAATAATGCAAAGGGCAATTTCTTGTGCCATTGCCTTGAAGTTTGGATCATTTTCCTGAGAATTTTCTTGATATTTTTGTTTGCTGCTTCAACGGCGCCATTGGCTTTGGGCCAGTAAGGGGTGGAGTTGCGGTGTGCGATTTGGAACTATTCACACACCTCCCTCATCAAGTTGCTGTTCAGATTCGCGGCATTGTCGATAATGGTAGTTTTTGGGATACTAAAACGACAAATGATATTAGAATGCACGAAATCCACCACTGCTTTCTTAGTGACAGCTTTGAATGTGTCTGCCTCGACCCATTTTGTGAAATAGTCGATAGCGACCAAGATAAATCTCTACCCATTTGAGGCCTTTGGCTCAATTGGCCCGATGACATCCATTCCCCAGGCAACAAACGGCCAGGGTGCGGACATGGGATGCAATTCTGATGGCGGTGCATGGATCAAATCGCCATGTATTTGACACTTATGGCATTTTCGGACGAAGGTGAAGAAATCTTTCTCCATGGTCATCCAATAATACCCGGCCCGTAAGATTTTCTTTGCGAGAATGTACCCATTCATGTGGGGACCGCATACTCCTAAATGCACCCCGTTCATGATCTTTTCGGCTTCCTTCGTATCTACACATCTTAATAGATTAAGATCGGGAGTCCTCTTATACAGTACTTCCCTACTTAGGAAGAAACTTCTGGCGAGTCTCCAGATGGTTCACTTTTGGTCCCCATTGGCCTGCTCTGGATATTCTTTTATTTTCAAGAATCTTTTTATATCGTGATACCATGGTTGGACATCGGGCTCTACTTCGATCGTGTTGCAATAACCATACTTTCCTTGATTTGAATTTCCAACGGGTCAATGTGAACATTACCCGGATATGGCAGCATTGCAACTAGGGTAGCCAGCGCATCAGCTAACTCGTTGTGGCATCGAGAGGAATATATATGAACTCGACAACTTTGAATCGTTTGCTAAGATCTTCCACATGTTGTCTGTATGGAAGGAGCTTAACGTATCGAGTTTCCCACTCTCCCTGGGCTTGCTTGATGATCAAATCCAAATCCCCCAGGATCAATAACTCTTCTACATCCATGTCAATGGTCATATTCATACCCATTATACAGGCTTCATATTAAGCAATATTGTTTGTACAGAAGAAACGGAGACGGGCTGTGGCCGGATAGTGCTGTCCCGTGGGCGAAATCAAGATTGCCCCAATCCCCACTCCTTTTGCATTGACTGCTCCGTCAAAGAACATTTTCCACGTGTTGGCGTCCTGAGAAGTTATCTCGACTGAGTTTACTTCCTCGTCTGGGAAGTAAGTACTTAGAGGTTGGTAGTCGTCATCGACATGATTTTCTGCCAAGTGATCTTCCAAGGCCTGGATATTCATTGTCGTGCGAGTGACATAGATTATGTCGAATTTGGTGAGCAAAATCTGCCACTTTGCTAATCTCCTGATGGGAACTGGTTTTTGGAATATGTACTTCAATGGATCCAACCTAGTGATGAGGTAGGTGGTATAAGCCAACAAATAATGCCGGAGTTTCTGAGCGACCTATGTTAGAGAACATGTTCTTTCCAACAACATATACTTGGCTTCGTAACTCGTGAACTTCTTGCTCAAGTAATATATGGCATGTTCTTTCTTCCTAGTTGTGTCATGTTTCCCGGGAATGCACCCGAAGGAATTTTCTAACACCGTCAGGTATAAGAACAAGGGTCTTCCTGGTTCTGGTGGGACTAGCACTGGCGAGTTCGACAGATATTCTTTGATCTTGCCGAAAGCGTCCTAGCATTGTCTGTCCATTTGATGGCTGCATCTTTCTTCAACAGCTTAAATATAGGCTCACATGTGGATGTCAACTGAGTGATGAACCTGCTGATGTAATTCAACATACCCAGCAAACTCATGACCTCCTTCTTGGTTCTTGGAGGTGGGAGATCCCGAATAGATTTTATCTTTGTCGGGTCCAACTTGATGCCCCGTCGACTGACTATAAGCCCCAGTAATTTCCCAGATGGAACACTGAAGGCACACTTGGCTGGGTTTAATTTTAGGTCATACTTACGCAGGCGTTCGAAAAATTTCCTCAAATGCTGGACATGGTCATCTTGCGTCCTGGAATTAATAATCACGTCATCCATATATACCTCAAATCTCCTGATGCATCATGTCGTGGAAAATGGCAGTCATGGACCTCATAGATGTTGCCCCAGCGTTCTTTAGACCGAATGACATGACTCGGTAACAATAGGTGGCCCAGGGTGTAGTGAAGGTTGTCTTTTCTGCATCTTCCTCATCCATTAATACTCTGTAATATCCAACATAGCAATCCACGAAAGACTGTACCTCATGTTTGGCACAATTGTCAACCAGGATATGTATGTTTTGTAGTGGAAAGTTATCTTTGGGGCTCGCTTTATTAAAATCTCGGTAGTCGACACATACTCAGACCTTTCCGTCCTTTTTAGGTACTGGAACCACATTGGCCAACCAGATGGTGTATTGGACCACTCGGATCACTCCAGCTTTTAGTTGTTTAGTGACCTCTTCTTTGATTTTGTAACTCATGTCTGTTTTAAATTTCCTTTGCTTTTGTTGGACAGGTGGATAACAATGGTAGGTCGGCAAGTTTTGTACCACCAAGTCAACACTTAGTCTGGGCATCTCGTCATAAGACCAAGCAAACATGTCTTTGAATTCAAATAGAAGTTGAATCAAAGCGTCCCTAGTTCTTTCATCAGTGTGGACACTTATCATGGTTTCTCGAACCTCTTCTGCATTACCCAAGTTGACGAGTTCTGTTTCGTTTAAGTTTGGCTTAGGCTTATTCTTGAATTGTTCTAATTCTTGGTTTATTTCCTTAAAAGCCTCTGCTTCATCATATTGCAGTTCTTGATTCATTATTTCGAGGTTAGACACCGTATTAAGATCATAGCATGAAGTCCGCAAGCATGTCATGTTATTTAAGGCCACATTATTAGGACTGAAAATAAGAAAAATAAGCAAAAATCAGAAAGAATAATAGACGATGAAATTTTGATTCCATTTCATTGAATTTGAACATAAGAGGGCTTACATCAGAATTCAAAAGGCAATAAATAAAAACACTTGAGTAACACCCTGAAATAACTCATAGTGCAGGAAAGATGGCAAAACTGAACTACCGGGACTCCCTACTGATGGGGAATGGAGTAGCTTCCCAGTTCTGCAACTTGGCGTTTGGGCCCATGTATTGCACCTCAATGGTGCTTGAGCCTTCCCCTTGCTGAACCATGTTAGTTTCATATAGCATCTGCTTCATGGCCTCGCAGACTTCTTCAACTTCTTCGGCCGTAAATGGCTCCTCTTCTTCTTCAACATATTGTGGTTCGATGAAGGTTTCAGTAATGTGTGGCACCGACTGAGGCAAGTCCCACCCATCTTTCTTTCGAGCGTTGGCCCATTCCACATCGGATTTTGTAGCTTGGAAACCTTTGCCGAAGAATGGTTCAGCGATAGGTAGAGAGATCAGTTCAGTGATACCCTGTAAGGACACCCCAAGCCCCTTTCCGGGTTTGTATCCATGTCTAATTATGTCGGTAGCGACCATGATTGATGCATATAGACAAGGCTACGGGCATGGAGTACCTTATTCGTGCTGATCGGAAAGCACAATTTCAAATGCCTGATAGGCAATATGCTCACTTTCTTCTCTGGCTTCAAGACAGGGGACCGAGGGGTCTCTGTATATTGACTGCTCATCCTCCCCATGGACCACTATCTCTTGATTTCATGCTCAAACATGACCATCTGGTGGAGGGTAGATGGCACTGCCTCGGCAGCGTGAATCCATGGTCTTCCTAGCAGGAAGTTATATGAGGTGTCGATATCAAAGATTTGGAAGGTTACCGTAAAATCCACAGGGCCGATTGCCATGACTATGTCTATTTAGCTGATGGTGTCCCTTTTGATACCGTCAAAGGCGTGGACACATACGTTATTTGGCCTGATTCTCTCGCTGCCGATTCCCATTCCTTGTAGTGTTGACAAAGGGAAAATATCTACCCCGGAACCTCCATCAAGAATAACTCTCTTCACATAATATACCTCACTTTTAACTGTTAAGTTTAAGGCTTTGTTGTGGGCGGCTCCCTCAGGTGGTAGATCATTCCAGCTGAAAAGAAATTTTGTTTACTTCAAAGAAACGCTCGGCCATTCTTTCTAATTTTTCGACTGTGGTCTCCACTCGCACATACGCTTCGTTCAGCGTTTTCAAGAGTATTTTCTGATGCTCATTTGAGCCCATCAACAGAGATAAGAGTGAGACTTGGTCAGGAGTTTTCCTGAGTTCTTCAATTGTGGTGTATTCAGTCATGTTCATTTTCTTAAAGAACTCTTCAGCCACTTCGACGGTGATAGGTTTTTTTAAGAGGGAAGCGTTTGTGCTTGTTTTTGGTTAGCACTTTCAGATTGAGGTATCCTTCAGAGTAGTTTGCTTCAATTGCTTTCCCTGTGATCTCTTTTCCTTTGTATGTTACCACCGTCCTGTTGTAATTCCAAGGGGCAACAGTATTATCCCTCACAGGGGTTTGCAACGCGCGACTAATAATGTCACGACCCCAAATCCTAACAGGTCGTCATGGCGCCTATCGTGGAATTAGGCTAGCCAACCATCCCCTTACTGCCCTTTTTGTTCAATTATAATAGTTCACAATTAAATAATAAGCAAGCAACCACATCATAATTAAT
>ML292669.1:25111-73364 GCA_005239495.1 Nicotiana undulata | reverse complement strand
AGCATTATGAGTAGTGGTGCAAAGCATCCATGTCTTGGGAGGATGACTGTTGTATTCAAGCGTCCAGTCTGTCAAATAAGGGGGGCCCGTCAAAGGTACCCATGAAGCTGCAGCGTATTGACCAATTAATGGCCTATCAACTGGTAACCTCGTCTCCACTTTGCTTCCCTTATGGTCCGAAATAATAAGGCATTGCGAATTAGCGAAAGAAATTCTTGAGTCTTTGAAGTAAACCATGTTTATACTGCAAAAGGATGGAAAAGTGTTTATTAGCACTTAACTTAGAAATGCGATATTCATGGCCTTAAATTCATAATATAATGTGCAAAATCTCAAGATTAATCCTACCAAGCATGGAAGAGATGAAGTCATTAGCTTAGACGGTGTAAGGTCTTCGCTTCAGACAAAATAAATCTTTGGCCCAGACGGCGTAATCGTCTACGCCTCAGATAAAATGAAGTTAAATCTTCAAACAAGATGAAGTCATTAGCTTAGACGGTGTAATGTCTTTGCTTCAGACAAAATAAATCTTTGGCACAGACGGTGTAATCGTCTATGCCTCAAATAAAATTTAAATCTTCAAACAAGATGAAGTCATTAGCTTAGACGGTGTAATGTCTTTGCTTCAGACAAAATGAATCTTTGGCCCAGACGGTGTAATCGTCTATGCCTCAGATAAAAAATTTAAATCTTCAGACAAGATGAAGTCATTAGCTTAGACGGTGTAATGTCTTTGCTTCAGACAAAATGAATCTTTGGCCCAGACGGTGTAATCGTCTATGCCTCAGATAAAATTTAAATCTTCAAACAAGATGAAGTCATTAGCTTAGACGGTGTATTGTCTTTGCTTCAGACAAAATGAATCTTTGGCCCAGACGGTGTAATCGTCTATGCCTCAGATAAAATTTAAATCTTCGAACAAGATGAAGTTTTTAGCTCAGCCGGTGTAATGGTCTTCGC
Source organism: Nicotiana undulata (assembly GCA_005239495.1). Classification (NCBI taxonomy): domain Eukaryota; kingdom Viridiplantae; phylum Streptophyta; class Magnoliopsida; order Solanales; family Solanaceae; genus Nicotiana; species Nicotiana undulata. The sequence continues at coordinate 72,404 of ML292669.1, read as the reverse complement.
CGCGAACTTTTAAAGGTTTTCGCTGTGAACTTTCAAAAAAAAAAAAAAAAATATTCTTGACCACGAGCTTTTAAAGGTCTTCATCATGCATGGATTATCTTGTTAAACAAGAACACATCCTTGTTTGACCTACAAAATAAAATAACAAAGGAATAAAGACATAAGAAAAAAAGAAGAAATTACCTTTGCGTTAATGCTTCTAAGTTCACAAACGTAAACTCAAAGTGGCTTGCAAATTATGTGATCTGATGCTCACAAGTTGGAGAATACGCATCCTTTATATAGATTTCTCAAAGCACTATTTGGGAATAAAGTCCCGATGTGGGACATAGTTACTACTCCTAGTTGGAAGTGGTTACTGTAAGATGGACTAGGAGAAGGTAAAAGGATTCGGATGTGTATAATCCTTTCGTAAAGGCGGCAATGGTTGCAATGAATTTGCAATGAAATTGGAGACACTGTAATTAACCAAATCATGTTGCAAATAGGATTACTTACGTGTAGGAGATGTATATAGCTCCTAAAATCACGTTGATGTTATCTCCTTTTCTAATTGGATTGTTTGCCTCATTATTAATTTATTACATTAAAAGGGATCTTCTCTAATTTGATTAATAAGTTGAACGGAATTATGGACCGCAAATAAAGTGCATGGATACTTTTTCAAAAGTTCTAATTTGTTAAAAAAAAAAAAAAATACAAAGTTAACTTGAGTATGATTCGATACTTCACTTATACTTCAAGCCTAGTATTGAGGTTTATCAAGTTTATTTATATCTCAAACAAGTCTTGAAGTAGGGGGCATTTGTAGGCATATAAATTTTATTAAAATTAAATCCATAAAATAATTTGGACTATATGTTAAATTCAAGATATATTGGTCCAAATAAATATTATGGGCTAATATATAAATGAATTAATTATATAGGTCCAATATATGTGATTGGGCTAAATTGATGAGCCCACTTCATTAGGCCCAATATGCCATCTTCCTAGAGGCCCAGTGCCACGTGTCAAATGACGTGGCATGCCAAGTCAAATAAAAGAGCCAATAGGACCATGCCATGTGTCAAATGATGTGGCAATCCAAGACAAACAAATGAGCCAATTAAATCATGCCAAGTGTCTGGATGATATTGGTCAATTCAAACGGACCAATCAAATCGCAGAGCCATACCACTCCTTACAACTATAAATAGAGGTCTTCATAAAGCTAGAAGACACCAGAAGTTATAACAAGAAGCAAGCAGAGAGCTCGTGGATCAAACACCGCAGATTTCTCTACAAGCTACAAGTTCAAGCATTCAAGCACTCAAGCTACAAGTTCAAGTCAAGATCAAGAACGAAGGCAAGCCAAATACCAAGGCGTTCAAGATCGAATTACTTGTTCGTGATCAAACCAAATCCAAGTTCAAGAAGGAGATTCAAGACCAAGCTTTACAAGCCCTTGAATCAAAATCAAAATCAAGTTCATCAAGATAGTATACATTCTTGAAGAATCAGAGGAATACCATAGAGATTGTAACACTTTCATTTATTCAAATTAAATACTACATTTGTTACGCAATTTTTCGATCTTGATTATTTATTTTTCTCGACGCGAAAATTTGTTGTTACAATATAAATATATTAACTGAGCTCCTAATCTCAGTAGCAAATTAAGAGGAAGAATATCTAAGTACCCACGAGCTAAAAATTCGGAATCCGCCAATATATATATATATAATAATAATTTGTTGAATCCTATTGACATAAGGAATACTTCTAGTTTATAGGTGGCTTAAAATTTATTTTAGGTTGCAAGTTAGAACGGTAAGTATAGCGTCCTTGCATTTTTCGACTTCTCTAGTTAAAAGTATTGGCTCTGCCCCTGGAAATAAATATTTAACATGTAAGCATTTATATTGGTTTTTTCTTGGAGAGTTGTTTGATCCTCAGTCATGGTGGTTAGATGAGGTGAGAGGTGCAAATGTGTATGTGTTCTGTGTATCCTGAAAAACATATAATGTAGGAGTATTTAAAAATGTTATCTCTTGGAGATACTCCTCGCACAATTATTTCAGTTTGATCATTCCTGTGCTTTTATATATCTAACCGTCTTAAGTATTTTATATTGGGCATGTGGGACTGATCGATGTTGCCTCCAATCCCACACCCTTACTTTCCTTTTTAAATTAACTTCTAGTGAAATGTTTGATTAACATTTCGTATGTTGGGGGCGAGGGAGTTCTTACAAGGTTACACTAATTAGATTGCCTAAACGTTCAATAATTACCCTTTAATTTTAATGTAACAATAATTTTGAATTAACAATAATAAGGTCGCACTTGGCATTGTATTTTTGCCGACAACATGATTTATCATTGGATGATTAGTGTCTCCAAAGATGTCTCTTTTTGGATAAATAAGAAATTTAAACTTGATTAGGGTCGGACATGAACCATATGTAAAACCTGAAGGTCGATTCTCAGTCCATATGAAGGAGAAAAAAACATTGTTAGTTCAGTTGAACTAACAAACTAATATCAATAGTTTCTGTGTATATATTTTCGTCTTTTCTCGCATGTTGGAGTGTGCTCGTCAGTAATGAATAGTGAAAACAACAGAGAGAAGGAATCTCTTTTGTTTATCTATTTTATCTTTTGAAACAACGAGAAACAATTTTGTTAAAATAAAATTCCTAGCATAAATAATTATGTGATACAAGAGCCCATATAGCTTGATCGATTAACTGCTCTCAAACTCCAAATTTCAATAGATGAATATATCCTTTTGCATATAACTCACGGGTTAGTTGACAATTTTGAAGGACAATAGTGCAATTAAGCTATTTGATTGAAACAACTGCTGGCTTGGAGAAGTGATATGAAGGAACGATGACTAACTTCATCGAACCTTAATATTATCGATGGAGATTTGGAGAAGTGATAAATGGCGGGATACTGCTGTCAACGTGGACTTTCTAAGGGGACCTCACCCCCTTCCTCTTCTTTCTTTTTAATTTTGGTTGTTTGGTTGACGGTAAGGAGCATTCATCGCCACGAGTAGAGACGGATCCAAGATTTCAAAAGTACAGATGCACTATTATAAAGAGGTGATCTATAATTTATATTTGACGGAGAATAATTTTACACACTTTGAAATTATATAGGTTCAAAATTATATTTGTTTTTAAATTTAGTGATTTTCATGTATATATTTATACTCCGTACCAAAAATAAGATCGAGTATGATTTGACTTGCCATTTTAACATGTTGAGGTGCACCTAATCGTTATTGTATCATAGGAGTCTTTGAACATGGATACATATACATATATCTAAATAATTTTGATGAAATAAGATATTATAATACGTAGTTTAGGGAAACACGAATGAATTTAAGTGAATCCATGACTAGATAAGCCCTTCACCACGAGATTCCTCCCGAAAAGGGCATGTGTAATTTTGGAAGGTCGTCTCACCATTTCGTCTCAAAAGCGACTGTTCATTCACATGCAAGCGTGTATTCTACGTGACTTTCTGTTTCAATGTCCAAATTAAATGAATTCTTAAAACTTGCTTTTTTCGCTTTATTTTATATGAGCCTTTTTAATTGCGCAACAAAGGGTGTGTTTGGCGTAAAGGAAAATGTTTTCCGAGAAAATATTTTTTTGGAAAACAGGTAATAATCTTATTTATTTTCTGGTGTTTGGTACGCAAATCAAGTAAAATATTTTCTCAAAAATATTCATAAATAATTTTGATACAATAAATATGAAGCCATAAACTTTTGAACCAATTAACCTTCCGAACCCACAAATTTCATGAACTTCTGAACCGCAAAACTTTCGAAATCGCGAAATTTCGAACCCGTAAACTTTATAATTTCTAAACCTAACTTCGAAACACATAAAACTCCGAATTCATAACTTTAGAACTTGTAAAATTTTGAACCTGTAAATCGAAAGATGAAAAAAAGTAAAACTGAAAATATATATATAAAAAAAAATTCCCCGAGGAACAGAAATTTGAAAATTAGAAAAAAAAAGTAATTTTTTTTTGCGGGGTGAGGGTGGGTGGTGACGAAGAAAAAACCTTTTTGGAGAGAGGGCATGGAGTGGGGTTAGGTGGGTGGGTTGGTGAGGTTAAGGAATATGGTGGGAAAGCTTGAGAAAGGGTTATTGAAAATATTTTCCCTTCTCTTGATAGGAAAAATATTTTCCTCCAATTTGAGGAAAATGAGTTGATGAGGAAAATTTTTCCAAATCATTTAAGTCAACCAAACATGAAAAAATTAGAAAATATTTTCCGAAAAATATTTTCCTTCGTACCAAGCACATCCAAAGTCATTTTATTTTATATGCACGTTTAATTGCGCACCAAACGTCATGATATTTGTATTGACTATAAAATCATGCCATTAAAGATAAAATTAATAATTTCAAGTTATATTGTTGTTTACTCTTAAAAATTGGATAACAATTAAATTTATAAGTGGTTTTAAGATATGTGATTTCACTTGGCACAAACTGAGAAATATGAAAATTGATATTAGAAATTAACTGTAAAATAAAGTAACCCAATATAACGTGTGACTTCTGCCCTCGAGCTAGGTCGCTCTCGAACCAACTGAGTATGTTATTGAAGAGTAATAACTGAAAAACATAATAAGAGATCTTAAGAGAGAAAATGTATTATATTGCTTTGCTATGCGTGAATGTGATGATTACAAAATGATTAGAACCCCCTTTATATAGTAGAGGGTTCTACATATGGTATAATTCTAAATACATAATGAAATCTCCTGATTGCCTAATCAACCGGTCTTGACTTGATACGTGCCGAGATTTCCGCCACAATCTTTGCCTAGTCAAGGATATCTTGGCTTTCTGTTATTCGACTTAGCAGTCTTCCTTTGATCTCGCTCGATCTATATCTTGCTCGGTCTCGATCTCGGCTGGTCTCAATCTCAATCGGTCCTTCAATCTCGAGCTCGGCAATATATCTTCATGTCACAACCCGATATAACTTGGGGTCGAACCTGGGTCTGTCGCTCCAGCCTCGATTAACCATACAAAATTGAGCAAGCCCAATTTTTACTATATACTAACAGTCCCCTCGTTTTTTGGAGAGTAATGACAACAAATGATTTGAGTCTTCGATCTTCATCTCGGCACATCATGACGTAAGCATCGTGACGTAAACAGCAAAAGTGTCTGATATCTCATCGGTACAGTTTTCCAGGCATTTAATGCGCGCTAGTCGATGGTCGGCCACTACCAGTTTTGAACTGTCGTTGTGAAACCAATAAATAGCCTCCTTCTTCGCTATTCCAAACTTTATTTTCAAATCTTTTTCACTCTAATCTCCATAGTTCTTTGCCTTCTTCAAAGCTTCCTAACTTCAGTTCTTTGAGTTTCTTTGTTTGTTCTGCCTAAAAACACCAAATATTTCAGTCTCCATTCTTCTTTGCCTACAAAAACTAAATGGACAAAACATTGAAAATTGTTCCGTAGAAAGAGGTTGCTTCCTCATCCCAGCCGGCCGGCAAGAAACAAGTGGTAGAGCCATGCCCTGAAGAGTTTATTCTCGGGGGTTTTGTCATTGATTCCGACTTTAAGGTCGAGAAAACATCATCTGTTCCTTGTCGATGTGAGCCGGTATCGAGATATATATGCTCGATACCCAAAAGCCTCCTTGACCAGGTGAAGAAAGATTGCAAGTGGGGGAACAAAAAGGTGGTGATACCTGTATTGGTAAAAAAGAGTCTTACATGTAAGATGATTTTTGACAACTCAGCCAACTACGTGGACCAAGGAAAAAATGACAGTTGGATATGACTCTGTAAAGAGGTACGGAACAAAGAGGCACAATTCAATAAACCTTTGAGTTCATCAACCACGGGAAACTCAACTTAATTAAGACAGGGAAAAGACACGGTCAGAGTGAATCCGGACAGAGCTACGAGCAAATTCGGGGATCCTCAATTAATGACCTATACGTTATGTAACCTACAGGAAACAGTTATAGTTACCCTTTGTAACGCCTCATTAATGTAATAATTAGCCACTAATGAGCGATCATTGCAAGAATCAAACGTTATCCTAAGAAACCCCCTATATAAAGGAAGGGAAGATAACTTGTAAAGGGCATCTGAGAATTTCTAATATTACGCACTTTACTTTGCAGCGCATCATTATTACTTCTATTTATTTTCTTTTATCATTTCCTTGATTATCAGTAACTCGCGTTTATCCTAAATATAGCTTTGGTCAAAAGATCTAATTATTTGGTTAAACAAATTGGTTGCGTTACCGGGAATCTGATAATCTTTGTTCACTTTTCCATTGATATCCTATAAACTATGTCGAACTCCAACGACAACAACCAGCAGAGGAATGGAACCCCAGTTCCATCACCTCAAGGAACCCCCCGTGGTTCAAGGGAACCATCCCCAGAAAGATTTGATAACAAATGCAATAATAATGAGCAAACGGTAGAATAAGATCGAATAAAGCAAATGATTGCAGAGTATGTGGGACAAGCTTTGCAAGAATTTGCAAGGGGATTACCAACAACACCACCTGCATCACTGACACCACCTCCAAACAATACAGTCACTGGGGAAAATCCTCAATCTGGATTGATAAACTCGGCAAGGGGTGACACTCCTAATGAATCTCTCGAAGCAAGACCAGGTATGACTAATAATTCTGAATTACAAAATTTACTGCTAACCATGCAGAAACATATGAAGGAACAAAACGATCGAATCGAGAAAATTCCTGGAGTATCACCTATTATCAAGGTCATTGATGTTGATAAATATTCTCAACAACCTTGGAAACCAAGCGCAACACCCTTTCCTATACCCAAGAAGTTTAAAATGCCTGACGTTCCCAAGTATGATGGAACAACCGATCCACACGACCATGTGACCGCCTTTACCACTGGAGTAAAGGGCAACGATTTGACAAAACAAGAGATTGAATCAGTCCTTGTCAAAAAAATTGGAGAAACACTCACCAAAGGATCCCTAACCTGGTATTCTCTTCTCCCTGAAAATTTTATTGACTCTTTTGCTGAGCTTGCAGATTCATTTATAAAAGCACACTCTGGTGCACAAAAATTTGAGAAGAGAATGGAAGACATATTCAAAATAAAGCAAGGAGACACGGAACTACTCCGCGAGTTTGTAGACAGACTCCGACGAGAAAGAATGCAATTACCCAGGGTGCCTGATAATTGGGCAGCCATGGCATTTGCAAGCAACCTAAACGATAAAAGCTCAGAAGCCACGAGAAGACTCAAAGAAAGTCTAAGAGAATTCCCACCTACAACGTGGAATGATGTATATAACAGGTATAACACTAAACTTAGAATAGAAGAAGATATCATTGCTCGTTTGAGAGATGAAGATCATTCCAGATCCAGACGTCCTGAATCAGACAGGAGATCAGGTAAAAACTGGTACAATCCTTACTTAGGACCATCGGGACGTGAAATTCGTCCCAGGTTCGAAAACACTAGGTCAGACTATAAACCACCAGGAAGAGACGTGGGCTCATCCTCATCCAGATCCAGAAAGGATCGAGATGAATGACCTAGAGGTAATTCCCATATTGGGGATCATACCTTTAATGTAAGTAATCCTGAACTTGTCTCAATATTAAGAAATATGGGAGATAAGGTTAAATGGCCCAAAGAGATGCGATCAAACCCAAATAAAAGGAACCTAGATTTCTGTTGTGAGTTCCATAACGATCATGGGCACAGGACTGCGGATTGCAGATTTTTACAAGGTGAAATAGAACATTTATTAAAACAGGGCTATTTAACAGAATTGTTTAGTGATAAAGGTAAACAGGCATATATGAAGAACAGCCAGGAGCCCCCAAAGCCTCCTTCTCCAAAGCGAACCGTCAATGTGATACATGGAGGAGAGGAAGTAAACAGGATAATTTACCAATTAGCATCAAAGGTCACAATTACCCATGGAAAGCGGGTTCGAGAAGATCCAACCGAAGATGAAATAACCTTTGACGACGCAGATTTTGGTGGACTAATGCTTCCCCATATTGATGCCCTGGTAATATCCCTACTCATTCATGACACTAACGTTATGAGAGTATTGATTGATCTAGGTAGTTCAGTCAATATCATCTTGTTAAGAGTCGTGGAAGAAATTCTCATGGGAAATCCGGTGATCCCAAAGGCCCGAGCCATATCAGGGTTTGATAACTCTACGGTGATAACCAAAGGAGAGATCGAACTTAGCACTTACGCTGAGGGAGTAACTAAGAACACCAAATTCCAAGTCATTGATACTGACATGGATTATAATGTGATTATGGGAAGGCCTTGGATACATGACATGAAAGCAGTACCATCCACCTTACATCAGGTAATCAAATTTCCCTCAGAATGGGGAATCAGACAAATTAGAGGTGATCCACAGACCTCCAGAAATATAAATTCCGTGGCACTTTATAACAAATAAGGGACGAAAGAACCAGAAGATAGAGAAATCTTTCAAGCACATGTCACCGGCCAAACATGTACGGAAAAAACTACTAACCAAACAGGTACGAAAGAAGTAAATGTTCAAACATGTACGGGAGGAGATACCCACAAGAGGACGAATCCAGTCACCACGGGAGATGCATCAGACCATATAGATATGGATTCTAGACCGGACGTCATTCATGAACCAGAGGAAGATGAACACATCAAAACAGCTACGGAAGAGCTCGAAGCTGTTCCATTGTTTGAACAAAAACCTGAACAGAAGGTGTATGTAGGCACGAGGTTGAGCCCCGATGGAAAAGGCACGTTAATTAATTATTTAAAAGCTAACGCAGATTGCTTTGCATGGTCCCATTCAGATATGACAGGTATTCCACCCGAAGTGATGACCCATAAACTAAATGAAGATCCATCCTTCGTACCTGTTAAACAGAAAAAAAAGAAAGCAAGGACCATTCAAGAATCAAGTAATTGACGAAGAGGTACAAAAACTCTTGCAAATTGGTTCGATACCAGAGGTAACATACCCTAACTGGTTAGCTAACACTGTGGTGGTACCTAAAAAGAATGGCAAATAGAGGGTATGTGTAGATTATACTGATTTAAATAAAGCATGCCCCAAAGATTCGTTCTCATTACCGCATATAGATCAAATGATTGATGCTACCGCAGGTCATGAATTATTAAGATTTTTAGATGCATATTCTGGTTATAATCAGATTAAAATGGATCTCTCAGATGAGGAAAAAACCTCCTTCATTACGAACAGGGGGACTTACTGCTATAAAGTCATGCCTTTTGGCTTAAAACATGCTAGAGTAACCTATCAAAGGCTAGTACCTAAAATTTCCCAAGAACATATGGGAAAAACGATGGAAGTTTACATTGATGATATGTTGGTAAAATCAACACGGGCGGAAGACCATTTCCAGCATCTTTCTATTACTTTTAACATTTTACGCAAGTATAACATGAAGTTGAACCCGAAAAAATGCGCTTTTGGAGTACAATCAGGTAAATATTTGGGTTTTCTTGTATCAAACAGAGGAATAGAGGTAAATCCCGCTCAAATTAAAGTTATAGTACCTGATATACTAACAAACAAAAAAGAAGTTCAAAGACTGACAGAAAGAATAGCGACTTTGGGAAGATTTATTTCCAGGTCTTTCGAAAAAAGTTTTAAATTCTTTTCAGCTCTCAAAAAGCAAAATCAATTCGAATGGACTGAAGAATGTCAACAGGACCTCAAGAATTTGAAGGATTATCTATCAAAACCTCCACTTCTGTCAAAGCCAAAAGAAGGGGAAATATTGCACATCTACCTAGCTGTCTCAGAAATTGCTGTAAGTGTAGTACTGGTAAGAGAAGACAAAGGTAAACAATCACCTATTTATTACATAAGTAAAACTTTATTAGATGCTGAAACCAGATATCCTTATCTAGAAAAGTTAGCTTTAGCCTTAATAATGACATCTAGAAAACTACGACCCTATTTTCAATGTCATCCAATCACTGTTGTGACTTCTTATCCTTTAAGGAATATATTGCATAAGCAAGAAATTCCAGGAAGATTAGCCAAGTGGGCCATAGAACTAAGTGATCATGAAATAATATATCAACCTAGCACTGCGATTAAGCCACATATATTAGCTGATTTTGTTGCTGACTTCACTAATAACATTGTTCCTGAAGTAGAAAAGGAGGTACAACTCTTTAACGATGCTAATCCGGGTCTTTGGACCCTATTTACTGATGGTTCTTCCAATATAAAAGGTGCCGACTTAGGCATAGTCTTAATATCACCCACGGGTGAAACGACACGACAAACTATCAAATGTTATCCTATAACTAACAATGAAGTAGAGTACGAAGCCGTGCTTGCATGCCTAGAACTAGCACGAGAACTATCAATTGAGAAAATCATAATCAACATCGATTCCCAACTGGTAGTAAATCAAATGCAGGGGACTTACATCGCTCGAGAAACTCGGATGCAACAATATCTTGAAAGGGCACGAGAACTCGTAAGACAATTCAAAACATGGAAGGTAATACAAATACCTAGAGAGGAAAATGCAGAGGCAGATGCATTAGCAAACCTCGCAGCAGTTACAGAAGTAACAAATAAAGACAATGCAATTGTCGTCCATCTATTTCATTCAGCAATCGACCAGGACAGAAATGAGGTAACTTTCAACAATTTAACCTGGGATTGGAGAAACGAAATTCTTAATTTTTTGCAGAATGGTACCATACCTGAAGACAAGAAAATAGCTCAAGCACTTCGTCGCAAAACTGCACGGTACTGTCTCATTCGCAACTCTTTGTATGGCAAGATGTTCGGAGGGTCCCTAGCTAAATGCCTCAGACCCAATCAAATGGAGTTCGTAATGAGAGAAGTCCATGAAGGACACTGTGGAAATAATTCAGGAGCAAGATCCTTAGTAAAAACCCTAATCAGAGCCGGGTATTATTGGCCTAAGATGGAAGAAGATGCCAAAAACTTCATATCCAAATGCGACAGGTGTCAAAGGTTCGCCAATAATATTGTTGACCCAAGTCACTGCATAGTTTTGAAGATTGACAAATGTCTGACCAGTTGAACCAGGTCCTTAGAGCACACATACTTGACCTGACGCGTTGGCACATGAACCGTATATGCATAGGAGATAAATGTGTTTGTGAAATATCAATGAACCAAGAGATTGTCTCCTAATGCGAAAACGTTGCAAATTGATAAGAAGATGAAGTTGAAATCAGGAAGGAAGTTGAGTTTAATACGAACTCTTTCACCCAGGAAGAGTTGTACCATAACTGAACCACAAACTCAACGACCGACTCTATAAATAATTGAAGTATTCCTTCTTGAATTTCTAACACACAAGTACAGAAGTGAATCAAGATCTAAAAGCAAAATTCCCAGAGATTTTGCAAGCAGAATTACTGTGCGATACAAAGGCTACAGACTAGATAGAAGAACTAGTTCCATATGTTTGTCATTGAGTCTAGTTGGTTGTAGTAGGTGATTTAATATTGTATCTTTCCAGCTTTCATAGAAGCAATTGTAATAGGTACACATTGTTCAAGTTAGAGTTAACTTGAAGCTTGTAGAAATTAGCTAGAGGCTAGTTACTACGAAGGGATTAGAGTTAGTCCTAGGATTACAAAAGAGTTTATTTTGTAAGTCCTGTTTGGCTAAGAGTTTTAGTGAAGAGTTTGAGAAAATCTTACTGAGAAGTAGGTCGTGGTTTTTTCACCTTTTGAGCCAGGTGTTTTCCACGTAAAAATCTCTGTGTTTTTACTTTACTGCATTTATTATTCCGCAACAGTAGAAGTTAGAACACCAAGAAGGTTCTTCTAGTAAGACAACACTCGAAAAATTGGACACCACACAAATCACCCCCCTCTTGTGTGGTATTGAAGTATAAAACATCAATTGGTATCAGAGCTGGTTATCCTTGAAAAGGTTAACACCTTGGAAAAGATCAAAATGAGTGCACCACCTGGAAACTATGAGGGTCAATCAACTGCAAGGCCACCACTCTTCAACGGTCAGTATTACTCCTAGTGGAAGAACAAGATGAAGGACCACCTGATTGGAGAATACTATAAACTCTGGGACATAGTCACTGATGGTCCTCTAGCTACCATGAAGAAAACTACTGAAGGTGTAGATGTACCAAAGACTAGAGCTGACTGCACTGCTGAGGATCTATAGAAATGGGAGAAGAATGCAAAGGCCAAAAAGTGGCTAGTGCGTGGACTAGGTCCAGATGAGTATAGCAGAATCCAAAGATGCACCACTGCCAAAGAAATCTGGGATACCTTACAAGTAGCCCATGAAGGAACACCTCAGGTAAAAAGATCAAGAGGTACTCTACTATACTCTCAGTATGAAAACTTTACTATGAAAGAAGGTGAGACAATCCAAGAGATGTACACAAGGTTCACAACCTTGACAAATGAACTTAAGTCTCTTGGTAGAGTAATTCTTGAAGAAGATAGGGTAGAAAAAATCCTGACAAGGGTTTTGCCAATTTCCTGGGAAAGCAAGATCACTGCCATCCAGGAATCCAAAAATATGGTAACCCTCAGATTGGGCGAGCTAATTGGAAACCTTACTGCCTATGAACTAAGAAGGCAGACAATGAAGATGGATGGTCCAAAGAAGGAGATGAGTCTAGCACTGAGAATCACTGAGGGAGCAAATCTGGAGGAAGATGAGATAGCCATGATTACCAAAGAATTCAGAAACTTTCTCATGAGGAAGAAGGGCATCTCTAGAGGAGGAAACTACAACAAAGCAAAAGCTCCAGAAAGGCCAACCAACGAGGGATGCTACAAATGTGGTAAGACTGACCATCTCATCAAAAACTGTCCTCAGTGGGAAGTAGAATGGAAAAAGGAGAGATATGAAAGAAGGAACATGAAGAAGGAACTGGTCCAACCCAAGAAAACCACAACAAAGGCTATGGTTGCTGCTTGGGGGGAAAGTTCAGATGAGGAATCGAAGATGGGGAGACTGAAGATCAGGCTCTCATGAAAATTGGAGAATCTGATGAGGAGTCACATGAAGAACCAGAGGTAAGTATCTCCCATCTTAAAAACAAAATAAAGTTCTTATCTAAGGAAAAACTCTCTGAGTTGCTACTTGATTTCATAGATGATTCTGAGGAAACAACCAAAGAGAAGGATCAACTCTCTAAAGAATGTGCAATGCTAAAATAAAATTGCATGAATATGGAAATCAGAGTCAGTGAATCTGAAAAGAAAAACACTGTCTTGTTGAACCAGGTTCATCCACTTGAGACTGAGATTCTAGAACTAAAATCTGAGAACTTAAAACTGAGATTAGGATCCAGTAAAAAGGTTGTTGATCACTCTCATGTCATGTTAGAGGAAAATTTGGGAAAACTAAAAGATAAAATGTTTGCCAAGGATGAAGAGATAAGATCACTTAAAGAAGAGCTTGGCAAAGTCAAACATGAATTAGATAGAACTTGTAAATGGAATAAATCATCTGATGCCTTGACATGGCTTCAAGAGAATCATAGTAGAGACCAGAGACAGCTTGGATTTGGGAGTCAATTGCCCAAGTGGGATCACAAAAGAAAGTATCTCACTCTTCTTGAAAATAAAATGTGCACCCACTGTGGTAAGACTGGTCACTTCAAAATTGAGTGCACTGCAAGAGAGCAGGCCAGTCGAAAAAATGAGAGGTTTGTTAAAAAGAAAAATTGGCTACCAAATTGGGCCAGAAAAAATTTAATTCATCGATTCTCTCATAGAAAAGGACCCAAACTAGTTTGGGTTCTTAAAACTAACCCCTAACTTCCTTTTTTGTAGGTACAAGTGAGATGAAGCAACCAAATTTGGTTTTTGGATAGTGGCTGCTCAAAGCATATGACGGGGAACAAGGAACAATTCCTTTCACTTGAAAACCTCAAAGGTGGAAATGTCTCCTTTGGAAATGGAAAGAAAGGTGAAATTGTAGGAGTTGGAAAAGTAGGTAAGGATGACACACGTTCCATCAAAAATGTGTACTTGATAGATGGCTTGAAATACAGCCTAATCAGTGTGTCACAATTGTGTGACAAAGGTAACCTGGTTGCTTTCACTTCCACAAAATGTTTTGTGATTAACTTGCTTACTGACAAGATTGTTTTGCAGGGAAAGAGAATGAATAATATCTATGTCATAAACTTGTCTACACTGTCTAAAAATGAACCCACTTGCTTGAGTGTTTTGGACAGTGATCCCCTCCTTTGGCACAAACGACTTGGCCACGCAAGTCTAAATCAGCTTAACAAATTAGTCTCTAAGGACTTAGTGGTGGGACTCCCTAACATTAAGTTCAAGGAAGACAAAGTTTGTGAGGCATGTGCAAGGGGGAAGCATGTAAGATCCTCATTCAAAAGTAAGAAAATGATCAGTACCGCCAGGACATTAGAACTGGTTCATCTGGATCTGTGTGGTCCATGAGAACTCCGAGCAGTGGTGTGAAAGAAATATGTGATGGTGATAGTTGATGATTATTCAAGGTTCACTTGGACCTAATTTCTGACATCTAAGGATGAAGTATTTGATATTTACCTCATTTGTTAAGAAAACTCAAAATCAGTTAGGACATCAACTAGCATCAATAAGATCTGACCATGGTATTGAATTTGAGAATGCAATGTTTCCTGAGTTCTGTGATGAACATGGTATCAATCACAACTTTTCTTCCCCTAGAACCCCACAGCAAAATGGGGTTGTGGAAAGAAAAAATAGAACTCTTGAAGACATGACAAGAACCATGCTTCTTTCTAACAAACTACCACACAGCTTCTGGGCAGAAGCAATAAACACTGCTTGCTATATAATCAATAGATGTATGACCAGGCCACTGGTAGAGAAGACTCATTATGAATTATTTAAAGGGAGAAAGCCCAACATATCCCATCTTAGGGCTTTCAGATGCAAATGCTTTGTGCACAATAATGGCAAAGATTCCCTAGGTAAATTTGATCCCAGAAGTGATGTGGGAGTATTCTTGGGATATTCATCACATAGCAAAGCCTATAAAGTGTACAATAAAAGAACTATGTGTGTAGAAGAGAGTGTGCATGTTGTCTTTGATGAAACTAACACTCTTTCTGAGAGACAGGAACCAGAAGATGAGGAGCTTGGACTGGTGAGAAGCAGTGAACACATTGAAGCAGCCATGGAAGATGGAACAGGTGATGGACCAGGTCCAACTAACCCAAGCAACATGACAGGGGGAACTCAACATATGAATCTTGGCCCTGATCCTGTTCCACAACATCAAGACACCATTGAATCATCCAGAAGTGAACAATTGGTGCTCAAACCACATAGATATCAAAGTTCTCACAATCTTGAGAACATCATAACCGATTTGTCATCCGAAATCAAAACAAGAGCCTCCTTGAAAGATCTGTGTGCGTTTGATGCCTTCCTATCCTTAATCGAACCAAAGAACATTGGTGAAGCCCTACAAGATGCTAATTTGGTAAATTCCATGCAAGAGGAGCTGAATCAGTTTGAAAGAAGTCAAGTATGGAACTTGGTACCCAGGCCACTAGACAGATCAGTGACTGGCACAAAATGGGTCTTCAGGAACAAGCTCGATCAGGATGGAACTGTTACAAGAAACAAGGCCAGCTGGTTGTTCAAGGGTACAGTCAAGAAGAGGGAATTGACTATGATGAGACCTTTGCCCTTGTGGCAAGACTGGAGGCAATCACACTTCTTATAGCATTTGCTGCACATATGGAATTCACTCTCCATCAGATGGATGTTAAGAGTGTCTTTCTCAATGGTTATTTGAAGGAATATGTATTTGTCAAACAGCCTCCAAATTTTTAAAGCAGTGAGTCACCTGACCACGTATACAAACTTGACAAGGCTCTCTATGGTCTCAAACAAGCACCTAGAGCATGGTATGAGCGGCTATCAAAATTCCTGTTAGAACATGGGTACAAACGAGGCAAGATTGACAACACCTTGTTCTTAAAGGAAAAGGGTAAAGAACTCCTGGTTGTGCAAATTTATGTGGATGATATTGTATTTTGAGCAACTACTGAAAAACTGAGTAAGGAATTTGCTACACTTATGGGGAGCGAGTTTGAGATGAGCATGATGGGTGAGTTGAACTTCTTTTTAGGCTTGCAAATCAAGCAAAACCCAAATGGAACAATTATCCATCAACAAAAGTATGTGAAAGAACTGCTGAAGAAGTTTAAAATGGAAGACTCAAAGGAAATAGACACTCCCATAGCCACAGCTACAAAATTTGATGTGGATGAACCTGGTTCATCCGTTGATCAGAAGCTATACAAAGGGATGATTGGGTCTCTATGATATTGTAAACACCCGTAAAACTTCTTGTTTAAAACAACACCCGAACAAGTCCCCAAGTGGTTATAACTGTAGAAATTCTTAAAACGAGCCTTATTTGTGTAAAAAGTACCCCGGAATTTGAAATAATAAATTTTCCAGAGATTGGATGTTATGCGACGCACTATGTGATCGCATAACGTGTATGCGGACCGCATAGTGGTCGCATACATGGGCAGAATCACTGTCCAATTTGAGGATAACTATGCGGTCCATTATGCGATCGCATTTCGGTTCTGCGACCACATAGTTGTCGCATTCTTGCCCTTTGATTTTTGTGAGGGAGGTTATGCGACGCACTATGCGATCGCATAACGTGTATGCGAACCGCATAGTGGTCGCATACCTGGGCAGATTATTTTCAATTTTGGCCCACCTGGAGGTCCATTCTGCGGTCGTCTCTGCGGACCGCATGTTAGGAATGCGATCGCATTCCTGACCGCATTTCCGGTATCAGACTCTTATTTTTCTAATTTTTAAACTCGACCCCCAATTCATTAAAACACCCCTCCCCTTCATTTTAACTGATTTCTAAACAAAATAGAGAGAAGTAAAGGAGAGTTTTGAAGATTTCAACATCATCCAATTTGATTTCCAAAACCACTCAAGCCAGGATATTATCGAGTAATCAGTCATCTTCTTAGCTCTAGAGGTAAGCCTTCACTCTATTTTCCCAATTTCTCAGATTTTGGATAGGAATAAAACACACATGGGTTGGTTTTGAAAAATGAAAGATGAGTCCTTGCATGCATGTGAATGTAACTCCGTAACCTAGTAATGGGGGAAACAAACTTGGGTAATTATGCATAAAAAGGGGGTTAGTAACCTAAGGGGGTCGCATAGTGTTTGATAAAATACTCAATTGAATTCAAGGTTCCTAATTCTAAGTGAAATATGTCACGTTGTTGAATAGATTGACGGTGCTAGACGGTCCTGTGAATTGTGATAGAAATTAAAAGGGAAATTCGACTCGAGGTATGTATGGCTAACTTTAACCCTTGTAGAATCCCCTTGTTGTGATGAGCATACGTTCTGTGTACCTCGTATGAAAATATGTGAATTGATTGTCTTAGTGATTGCCACACTATTGTGTTATATGAGATTGTGAAAGAATGTTAATGTGCCCAAATGTGGGAATGTATTACTGCTTAATGGGAATCATTGTGCCTTGAGCCTAAATAAACTTGTTCTCCTTGAAAGGAGGATCCTTGTGATGTAATTGTTTGGGATTGTTGTTATGAAATATGATTTGTCAGGTGGGATCGGGTTGCGCGCCGCAACACGAAGTAATAAGGTGTGGGTTGTGGTGATAAGGGTGGCCGAGGTAATAAGGTTGGAATGTGATCATTATCACTATTGAAATGAAAATCGATGAAATTCTTGATTATGGTGGTGTTGGAAAGGAAAAAGGGGGAATTGTGAAACTTGTTAATTTTGGTTGTTTCTTTCCATGCGCAATGATTGTTGATTCTATTACTGTCTCTTATCTGTGTATTTGGTTGTACTTGGAATAAAGTTTGTTCATACATACTAGTACTATTCCACAGTACTAACGTCCCTTTTGCCGGGGGCGCTACATTTTCTTATATGAATGTAGGTGGTCCTACAGCAGGTAACTCAATCCACCGTCAGCAGTGCCTCCTCTCCACTCCGTCAGCTGAATTGGTGAGCCCCACTTCCTCTCGGGTCCATGTGTGGTCCATACCACCCTCTTTGGGGCTATTTTGTATTGTAAGGTATAGCCGGGGCCTTGTCGCCGGCAAGTACTGTTAAACTCATTTTACTCATAGAGGCTCCGTAGACAGAAACATGGGTAATGTACATATGTATTTTGGGTAGCTATTGTACGGTTAGGAATCGTGTTCCACGTGAGTATATTTTGTATGTATTTTGTTAGCACTTGCTACTATATGTTGGAAATGATAAAAATGTAGAAATGATTTTAAATCATAAGTTTATGTTAAGTCTTAATTACTATTTCACATGTATAATGGATAGTTTTATCACGAGGTGATGCGTGGGTTAGGGAAGGAAGTTCCAGGTCCGTTCGACTGGGGTCCACCCGGTTGAGCGCTGGTCGTATCCCTCAATTTTTGGGGCGTGACATATATCTCACTGCTAGTGGACCTGATATTGTGTTCAGCGTGGGACTTTGTGCTAGGTTTCAGGCAAATCCAAAGGAGTCCCACCTCACTGCAGTGAAGAGAATTTTGAGATATTTGAAAGGCACCACTGATTTGTGCCTTTGGTATCCTAAAGGTAGTAATTTCGACCTTGTAGGATATGCTGATGCTGATTATGCAGGTTTCCTGGTTGACAGGAAAAGTACTTCAGGCATGGCTCACTTCTTGGGGTCTTGCCTTGTGTCTTGGGCCACCAAGAAACAAAATTCAGTAGCTCTGTCTACTGTTGAGGCTGAATATGTGGATGCAGCCTCTTGTTGTGCTCAGTTGTTGTGGATTAAGCAACAACTCATGGACTTTGGTATAGATGTGGGATGCATTCCTATTTTCTGTGATAACACTAGTGCCATTAGTATGACCAAAACCCGGTTCATCATAAGAGAACTAAGCATATAGATGTTAGACAGCACTTCCTTAGGGACAACTATGAAAAGGGAATAATCTCAATTGAATTTTGTGCTACTGATAAGCAAATTGCAGATATCTTCACCAAAGCACTGAGTAGGGAGCATTTTGAGAGAAACAAGCTTGAATTAGGGATGATTAAGATCACCTAATTGGAAAAACAAAAATGAAAAAAAATATTTGTAAAAAAAAATGAAAAAATAATTATATTCTTATTGGATAGAAAATTTTAATTAGGTACTTAATCAGATTAATAATTGCTTAGGATCATGTCTTTATTGTTAACCGTCGAACCAAGTTCATCTCACTCTTCTCAAACGAAATCTGATAAAATTTCTTTTCTTCCTAACAACGTTGATAATCATTTCTTCACCACCACCTGCTTCTTCTTCTACTTCATCACCAAATCGTGATTATGATGGAGGGCTTTATGAATCAGATTCAAATTCTCCATCTGTATACAGTTCTCAATCACCAGAAAGAACCTCAACCCCTGAAAACACTCCTATTCCTGAACCCACACCTAACCCTAACCCAGCCCCCCGTGGTCGTCGTGTAAAGGTTCCTTCCAGAAAATCAATGGCTTCCGGGTCCCGTGCAAGATTCTTGGAGGAAATTCTGCAGGCTGAAAAGGATAATAACTCTGAATCATCAAGTGAATCTTTTAAATCAGCCAACGAGGATGAAGCACCTGGTTCATCAAATTCTGAACAAGGTAATATTGATGCTATTTCTGAACCTGTAAATGCTGAGAACAAGTTTGTTCTGGTTGGGTTGGTTGTTGATGTTGAAGTGCCGAATAGACAAAGAAAATTGGGAAAAGGTAAAATTATTGAGAGAGAGGGTGAAGAAACTTCTGTAAGGGGATTTGGGGAGGATGGTACCACATTGGCTATCTGTGGTCCCATTTCTGCGAAGGTTAGAGAAGATGTCACAGATTTAGGGGGAAGTGTAGTTGAGGAAGCAGCGAAAGCTTTAGAAAGCTTGCAGAAAGGAGAAGATGAACATGTTTCATCTGGGGACGAGACATTGGCTGACAAGCTAAAGAAACTGGAGGAGACCTATAACCCCAAGAAAAGGAGGACTCAGAGGTCCAAGAAGGCTACTACCCCAGTTCCTCCGAAGAAGAGGAAAGTTTCTGTATCTACTGATGCTCCTGCACCAAAGGTGCATGCTACACGTAGTGCTGTGAGAGAAGAAGAAGAAATGTTTGAGAGGGCTTTTCTAGAGAGCAAGAAAAAGAAAAATGCAAAGGGAAAGGCTTAAGTAGGAGAGCATGTGGAGACTGTTGTTGTTGAAGAGGATACGATGGACCTGGTCCATCATGAGGAGCAGACTGCCCCGGTTGTGGTTGAGGCACCAAAATCAAAAAGGGCTAAGGCTTCTTCAAAGAAGTCAACTACAGTGTCTGCCACACATACAAGCACTGTTAAAAGGACCAGGTCCAAGGTAAGAAAAGTGATGGTCGTTGAGAAAGATTATGATAAAGAGTGTAGTTGAGAAGATGAGGAGGAAGTTGGTGAGTTGACTGACAGAATCACCTTGTTTGGAAAAAGAACAATTCTAAAGGGAAAGTTGTTGAAGGATCTCGAGGAACCTGGGATGCGATACCTGCTGGACACACTGGATGTGCGGGGGTGGAAGAACATGGTCCTTCACATGGAAGGAAGGATGGATAGAGAACAAGTGGTGGAGTTCATGGGTAATGCAGTAGTCAAGGAGGGCAGGGTTACTTCCACAGTTAAAGGAATTCAAGTCTCCTTTGATGCAAACGAGCTGGGGGTAATTTTGAACATTCGTGGTGAGGGCTACGAAGATTACACTAGGCAAAGATGGCCTAATCTGGATGGGATGGCCTCAACAATCAACATTACCAGATTCTTCAGTGACAATGAAAGTGAGATTGAACCCAGGATAGTATACAAAAGTGAAATGAAGCCCGAGCACAAGTTGTTCTTTGAGTTTGTCATCAAGTTCCTGCTGCCAAGACAAGAAAGAAGGCACATAGCTAACTATATGGATCTGACCTTGATAGAGTGTTTGTATAGGGGAAAGCAGATAAATTTGCCAGCTTTCATCATCCAACTCTTGGACAGAGTTTTGAATGGAACAAAAGCACATGCTATTCCATATGGCTTTATTCTGACAGCTGTGCTTGCTCATTTTGATGTTCCTGTGAAGAAGGCTGAAATGGCTACTGCCAAGGACTATTTTGGGAAGGATACTTTTCTGACATGTGATTATACTGTCAATATTCCTGCAGATGAACCTGGTTCATCTAAGAAGCAGCCTGTCAACAGCAAAGTCAGAACTTTGGTGTAGGAAAGCGAGATAAAGGATATGGAGATCCTTCGTTTGAAATCTTGCTTGATTGAGGTTGAAGCTGAGCGGTATGCTCTCAGGGCTGAACTAGCAAAAGAGAAGGAAAAGTACGAGGGTGTTCTTCAACAGATGCTTTCTCTTCTACAAACCAAGACCACAACCTCCTCTACACCTTCCCATCCTTAGGCTGTCCAGAGCTACCTAAACCCCCTTTCAGTGCCCAGTTCGAGACTTGTTTCTGTTGTTTTTTATCTATTTTGCTCATGGTTATGGTTGTTTTTGTTTTTTTTCTGTATGATGGTTGATTGTCGTTCTTAATCAATGAATTTTGTTGTTTTTTTTTTTGACTTGTCTCAATTTCTTATTTAGCTTACATTTATTAGTTCCTTGTGATGATTAATCATGTTTTGCACCTGCAGTTGCCTCAATTGTCCATGAGTAATTGTTAATAATCTCTGGTAAGTTTATCATTTTGCAAACTTTTTGATGATGCCAAAAGGGGGAAGACATGTGTTTTTTGCTTTTATATTTCAAGTTATATTTATAACCTAATGAACCTGGTTTCTCTATGATAAATGCTTAAAAACATACAAAGTGTTTGAAGTGTATACAGGGAGAAGCACAGAGTTTGTCATCATCAAAAAGGGGGAATTTGTTGACTCATGTCACTGCATAGTTTTGAAGATTGCCAAATGTCTGACCAATTGAACCAGGTCCATCAGAGTACACATACTTGACCTGACGCGTTGGCACATGAACCGTATATGCATAGGAGATAAATGTGTTTGTGAAATATCAATGAACCAAGAGATTGTCTCCTAATGCGAAAAGGTTGCAAATTGATAAGAAGATGAAGATGAAATCAGCAAGGAAAGTAACAAAAGAAGGAAGTTGAGTTTAATACGAACTCTTTCACCCAGGAAGAGTTGTACCAGAACTGAACGACAAACTCAATGACTGACTCTATAAATAATTGAAGTATTCCTGCTTGAATTTCTCACGCACAAGTACAGAAGTGAATCAAGATCTGAAAGCAAAATTCCCAGAGATTTTTCAAGCAGAATTACTGTGCGATACAAAGGCTACAAACTAGATAGAAGAACATGTTCCATCTGTTTGTCATTGAGTCTAGTTGGTTGTAGTATGTGATTTAATATTGTATCTTTCCAGCTTTCATAGAAGCAATTGTAATAGGTACACATTGTTCAAGTTAGAGTTAACTTGAAGCTTGTAGAAATTAGCTAGAGGCTAGTTACTACGAAGGGATTAGAGTTAGTCCTAGGATTACAAAAGAGTTTATTTTGTAAGTCCTGTTTGGCTCAGAGTTTTAGTGAAGAGTTTGAGAAAATCCTACTGAGGAGTAGGTCGTGGTTTTTTTCACCTTTTGAGCCAGGTGTTTTCCACGTACAAATCTCTGTGTTTTTACTTTACTACATTTATTATTCCGCAATAGTAGAAGTTGGAACACCAAGAAGAACCAGGTTCTTCTAGTAAGACAACATTCGAAAAATTGGACACCACACAAATCACCCCCCCCCCTCCTGTGTGGTATTGAAGTATAAAATATCAAATATGCATCGACCAGCAGAACTATGGCACCCAATCATATCTCCATGGACCTTCATGAAATGGGGGATGGACATAGTGGGACCTCTTCCCCAAGTTAAAGGACAAGTACGGTTTTTACTCGTGCTTATTGATTATTTCACTAAATGGGTAGAAGCGGAAGCGTTCAAACAAGTGCGGGAAAAGGAAGTTTAAAACTTCCTATGGCGAAACATAATATGCCGCTTTGGGATACCGAAGGAGATCGTGTGTGATAATGACCCACAATTTATAGGCTCTCAAATCACAAAATTCTTTGAATGCTGGCAAATCAAACGGATCACTTCAACGCCATACCATCCCGTGGCTAATGGTCAAGCTGAGTCAACAAATAAAATCATCATCAACAATATAAAGAAGCGACTAGATAAATCCAAAGTAAATTGGCCCGATGAATTACCAGCGGTATTATGGGCATACAGAACAACATAAAAAACAGCCATGGGAGAAACTTCATTCGCACTTGTCTATGGTTCAGAAGCCTTAATACCCGTGGAGATTGGCGAACGAAGCGTAAGGGTTATAACAGCCACGTAGGAGGCAAACAACGATGAGTTAATGACTAATCCGGACCTGCTCGAACCCCGAAGGGAAGCAACATTAATACAGATGTCAGCTAAAAAACAAACCATAGAGCGGTACTACAACCGAAAAGCTCATCTCACATACTTCAAGGTTGGGACTTCATCCTCAAAAAAATCTTTCAATCAACAAAAGAAGCAAGCGCAGGAAAGCTAAGTCCAAATTGGGAAGGACCCTACAAAATCCAAGGCATAGCTGGTAAGGGCGCCTACGAACTGGAAGCCATGGATGGCAGAATCCTACCAACAAGCTGGAATGCCATCCACTTGAAGAAGTACTACTTCTAAGGAAAAGAAGTACCCCCGATAAGGTATCGCACGTTTGATTTTATTTTGGAAAATTTAAAATTTTACTAACTTTTTTAGATGATAGGCATAAAGCTAACCCATCACTAGATGATGATATTAGACCTGCAAAGACGCGAGGAAATAACACAATTCCCGGTCGAGGGTTACACTTTCTGATGGATGTTTTAAAGGTTTAAGCAGTCATCATCTAAAAAATTATATACCTTCGAGTCCCGCACGTTTTTCCTTTTCAGGAAAAGGACCACAAGGAAGGAATAATCAAGTGTTTGAGATTTCCTTCTTCAAAGCTCAAACACTTGGGGGACTATACAGTATGGAAGGCTAAGACGAAGCAAAGAATACTATCGAAAAGTCAAAGCTCGAGCCTGAAGATCCATCTACCCAACAAGTCAAGTGATACGAGCAAAATTGAAGGAACTAAAGACTCAAAATTCAAAAGCCTAAATCAAAAACCTTCGAACATGTTCGAGTATACGAGGAAGAAATACACATCTTTGTATTTATTCAAAACCGTTGTAACAAAAACAGTTAGGGGTAAAAGATCATCATCATTGTACTCATTCAAAAACTGTTGTGATTTAAAATAATTACGAAATCTTTGGACTCATATAGAAAATTGTTATCAAAGAAAATAATTACGGATGAAAGATCAAAATCCTTATATTTGGTTAAAAACTGTTATCAAATAAAATAGTTACGGATGAAAAAGCATTTCCCTTGCACTTATTAAAACTGTTGTTAGCAAAAACAGTTACGGGTAAAAGCCCCAATCATTATAAAAATTGTTACTAATGAAAAACAGTTATTTCCTTGTATCAATTCGAAAAAACTGTTACCTATGAAAAACAGTTACGAAATACATGTGTATATCAAATCTGTTAAATGAAAACAGTTGCAACATGAGTTTTAGACGATAGATCAAACACATGTAACATGCCATGAAAGTTCAAACTTTCCTTAGAAGCATTCTTAAACATGTGAAAAATTCCTATCACTCTATTGCATTATTACACCATTATGAAGTTGAGACGCCTTCTTCATTAAGTGTCGTTAAAAAAGAAAGGGCCATCTTTCGTAAATAAAGCGTACTACAAACAAGGCTCACACTTTGTATATACACCGTGCCTATTATGAAAAGGTTCAAGTGATTTTAGCATCTTTATGCGAAAGTTCAGAGGTAAAACTAAAAACCTCAAAATTCAAAACATGCAAAAGACTTAAGGGTGGAACATAAGCTCAAAACGAAAAGTCACACTTTGCATATATTCAAAAAGCGGCTAAGTAAGAACTAAGTACTAACTAGTACTTAGCCGCATATATTTTTTACATTTAAGGTGCCCCTAAGTTGTAAGTTGGGGACTTTAGTAAGATCCAAATTTACCCCCGATGGAGCTAGGGGTAACCACCAATCCAATAAAAAAGAAGAAGAGAACCAACACTTTAATCTTCTTGAGGAGGAGGATTGATTTCTTCATCGGCAGAAGGAATGGGAGAAACTTGGAACGAAGAGGTATGAGCAGCAGGAGTCTCACCATCAGGTGAAGAGAGGTTAAGACCTTGTTGAGCCTTCTCCATGACCTCCTTGATTTTAGCTATTTCAGCACTAAGGTCGAAACCCCCTTGACTCATTTCCGTCAATGTGTCAAGGCGAGAATTCATATATGCCCAGCTCACATCGACTGCAGCCACCTCTTCGAGATCTTCGTAATCTTTTGCCCATATTTGAAGCTCATCCTTTAGCCCATCCTTCTCCGCTTCAACAGCTTCATGGGCAACCCTCAAAGGCACAATCGACTCCTCCAGAGTTTGGACTCTATCTAAAGCATTACGAAGTTCTTCTTGGGTCCGGGTGAGTGATTCACGAGCTCGCCAGAATATTCCTCCTTCTGCCCTAACAAGTGCTTCAAGTTCCTAATCTCCTCCGAGGCTCGAGACAGCTGTTCAGCAAATGAAGATTCCAGAATGCTCTTGTTCTTATCAGCTTGATTTTAAGAAGCCTTCTCCACTGCCAATTCCGCTGCAATAATTCTCAATTGCCTCTTTAAGGTACTCCTTTCCTCTTATAGAGTATCCATATCAACCCTTAAACTGTCATAATGTGCCTTCAAGTTATCAACATCAGCCCACAACTCTTTTGTCTCCTGATCTGCATTTGAGATCCTCTTCATGAGCTCCATACCTATAAGATTGATCTACAAGAAATAGATCAATTAGATATGGTAAATTAATTAGAAATGATAAATTTTGTAAACAAAAATGGAATGGGATAAACTGCACCATACCTTCAAAGAGGTATGCACAACCTCATTGGCCCATGTAAGAGCAGTATGACTAGCTAGCTTGGCCTTCTTCGTGGGGCCTATCAAAGGCTTAAGCCACACTTCGGGTTCGCCCGTCTTCTTGAAAAGACTCCCCTCAGCTGGAACTTCTATTATTACCTTCCGCATCTCCCTGCTGGAAGACCCTACTTCCCTAACGGAAGGCACGGAAGCAGGCAGAGATGAAGCAGCAACAGGCACGGAGGGTTGAGGAACTGGAGAAGCCGCAGGCAAAGCAGTAGGAACGGGGGATTGAAAAGTTGAGGAAGCCACGGGCAAAGAAACAACAGAAGCCGTAATAGCCAAAGGAGCGGAAGATACACGAGGAGTAGATGAAACAACTTCTCTTAAAGAAGCAGGAAAAACAGCAGCCAAAGGAACTTCATCAGAGGCAAGGTGAAAACCTTCATGGAACAAATAATCTACAGACTCATGAACAGGAGAAGGTGAAGCATCTTCAGAGGCAGAGGGCCTAACTACAGACACGGAAGGAAAAGTCATGGGTGTAGACTCATCGTCTTAAACCACCCGCCTTCTCTGTGACCTGTGCACCAAAGCACCCTCCCCCTCTTCTTCTTCTTCTTCTCCTATAGAACGGGACTCACCAACCTTCCTCTTAGAGGAAGACGAACCAACAACAATCTCTTGGGCTTGGGCTAGAGACATCTTCGGAACAGATGAAGCAGACACCCCACGAGTAGAAAATCCTATCAAAAAGAAAAAGGTTAAGCAAAAAGAAAAATGGCTCGAGTAAGGAAAAACGTAGAAACAAAAGCTTCACTTACCGTGGGTCTTCACTTGCCAACCTTATTTCCTAGCGAAGTACTTCCAAGATCTTTCCTCCAAAGGAGCAACAGACAACAATCTTTCTACCCAATCACGGATACCGGAGACATTCTCAACAGTACCCATGATTGCTAAAAGAAGAAGAAATAGATACGGTGTTAAATAAAACATCTCGAATCAGAAAGAGAATAAATAAATAAATGTGAGCTAAAATGTACTCACGTGCACGATTCCACTTCTCAGGGAAAGGAAGATTTTCTTCACCCACTAAACCAGCAGTGGGAAAAGTGACGTACCGAAGGTACCAACCTCGGTCCTTATCATCTCCAAGGGTTACTAACACTCTTTTACTCCGAGCAGCAAGAGTAAAAACCCCTTGACGAAATATGGCAGGAGAATAGAGATGAATAAGATGGCTAAAAGTAAAAGGAACCGAGGCTAAAGTAGCTAAACTCCTAAGACACGCGACAACTCGCCACACAAGCGGACCAACTTGTCCTAAGAAAATATTGAAAAAATGGCAGAATTCAATTATGACTGGATCAATGGGAGTTCTAAACCCTAAAGTAAAAGGGTACGTATAAGCAAAAGAATATCCCGTCTTGTAAGACGTTATTCTTTGATTACTATTCGGAATATAGACAGGGAAATCAGACCTCCAAAAACACTCCCTACGAACTAGGGAAATCTGACCTTCCATAATAAGGTTGGATATCTCCCAACACTGTCAAGGGAAGAAGACTGATCTACGAGAACTTGATTATCCCTAGTAAAGAAAAACTCAGCGGGGATAATTTCATCAACTCTAGGTTCACGAAGGTGTTCATATCTACCTCTAGACAAAGAACGGGAAGCCCTAGCCCTAGGAGAAACCAGAGACCGAGCAGAAGGAGGGGAGACTATCTGAGAAGAAGATAAACCTCTCGAAGGAGTGGATCCTAGACTCCTTAGTCTACCACCCCTCCGACTCCTAGTCGGAGCAGAATATGGTGTTAAAGTTTCAACATCTATTACTCTTTTGGGTTGATTTGAAGAAGACATGGTTACAAGGGAAAGAAAAAATTCTTTACAAGTAAAAGAGACAAGTTAGAAAGTGTTTCGTGAAAGTAAAGAAAAGAAGAATGGTATTTATACTTAAGAACAACCGTCAAACATGGGAAAAAATAATGATGAGAAGTCATAATTGAAGATGTCACTTCAGTACTGACGCATCCGCAAAATCCCTAAAAGGCGCCAAGTAACCGCAGAACCAATCTAAGAAGGACGTGTGGAATGAGCATTAAATGGAAGTGACAAACGACGCCCATGTTCATAGAAGGATATAATGTTTTCGAGGAAAAGCAGCGGCATAATATTCCCACCATAAATGTGTATCCACTCACCAAATATTAATCGATAAATAAATGGTAAGTGGGGGGACTATCTGTATTGTTAAAAAAGAGTCTTACACGTAAGATGATTCTTGACAACTCAGCCAACTACGTGGACCAAGGAAAACATGGCAGCTGGATATGACTCTGTAAAGAGGTACGAAACAAAGAGGCACCGTTCAATAAACCTTTGAGTTCATCAACCACGGGAAACTCAACTTAATTAAGACAGGGAAAAGACACGGTCAGAGTGAATCCGGACAGAGCTACGGGCAGATTCGGGGATCCTCAATTAATGACCTATACGTTATGTAACCTACAGGCAACAGTTATAGTTACCCTTTGTAACGACTAATTAATGGAATAATTAGCCATTAATGAGCGATCATTGCAAGAATCAAACGTTATCCTAAGAAACCCTCTATATAAAGGGAGGGAAGATAACTTGTAAAGGGCATCTGAGAATTTCTAATATTACGCACTTTACTTTGCAGCGCATCATAATTACTTTCTATTTATTTTCTTTTATCATTTCCTTGATTATCAGTAACCCGCGTTTATCCTAAATATAACTTTGGCCAAAGGATCTAATTCTTGGTTAATCAATACCGGCACCATAAGAAGCGATCACCACCCATGTGGAAGGGTTCTTGTACACTTATCCTTTCACATTGGGTGCCCTTGATCCGGTCATCATGGACTTCTGCAATAAATACCAGGTGACCCTACCCCAATTTGCCCCTCTTTCTGGAAGATGGTGATACGGCTCCGTTTCTTTGTGAGAAAAATCGAGGGGCTCCCCTTCATCCTTGATCATCTCATAAGGTTGTATAACCCTCGGCTCTATCAAGGTAAGTTGATAGAGCTTCAACGCCGGGCCACCAAGGCGCCTATCTCGAGTATAGAGGAAGACAAAGACTGGGATTGGATGGGCCGGTTCGTTCGAGTTAAGACCACAGACCTAATCCCGGCTGAGAGCATGTCATTCCCCAAAAAGTGGAATATGAAATGTAAGTGTGATTCCGTCCTTAACTTTTGTTCGTTGTCTTTACTTCTTCATCCTTTCTTATTAGTGTTTTTGCTGATGTAGCCGTTGCTTGGATGTCGGATGCGGTTCCCCATCTTGAGAACTGGGTTAGGATCCTGGTCTCGACACCAACACATGCCGAGAGCGCATGGCGCGATTTATCAAAGGGTCTATGGGAGGCTAGTAATCATGGTAAACCTTGTTCCTGACTTAATAGTTTAACCAAAGTATCTTTTTGAGCTTATTAGGCCTCAGGAAGGATGAGACTATGATACCCTCGTCAGGTGATGAAGAAATTTCACCACCTATCTCGAATGCGGCGAAGGAGAATAAGAGGAAAAGGGCCTCAAACTCCGAGGGGAAAAACCCAGAAAGAGAGCAGCGCATAAGCTCAAGGGGAACACTACCCCTCTGACTTTGGAGTAAGTCCAAAGGCTAAGGGAAGAAGAAGAAGATGATGATGATGATGATTCTTGGCTGGTGGCCCGTGCGCGAGCTAGTTCCGAGATTCAAAGAACCGCGGAGCCGGTGAGAGTTGAAATTCCTCAACTTTGGCTTGAGAAGGAAACCTTGGCCGAAGTCCCCGAGCCAAAAAGAGCTGAAGATGCTTCACCTCGGGGTAAGAAGGCCGTTGAGGAGGCGGTAGAGGTCGGTGTAGGAACCGGGCTCGTGGCTCCCCAAGACGGAGGCGGTTCCTCAAAAGACTCACTAGGGGCAATAGAGATCAGGGATTCCCCCTCGTTTCCTTCTTTCTCTGAGTAGATGATACACGAAGCTCAGGCCGTGGAGACTTATCATGGGGAAGGAGCCCATGTAGAGGAAGATCCTTTCTATGGTTATTATAGTAGGGTAGAAGATGTCGCGGGTCTAAGCGATTTGGAGGTACCGAGGAAGAGCTCGAACAAAGCTTCCTTGTACTTTAAATTGACTCATCAATTTCCGGCCCCCAGTGCCAATCCTGAGAATAGTCGATCGGTTACCATATCAGTCCCGGAGGATGCTCGGGTCCTTTAAGCCCCTGTAGGGGTGGCAAGCTACCTTCTATACTTGTTCACGGAATAAGACCAAGCCCTGATGGACGAGGTGGGGGTACCTTCCCTTTTCAAGGAAGCTCAACAGGCTCTGAACCGGGTAAGTCCATATTTTCTTTATCGATATTAATTTTCATACTTGTATTTTCTCCCTTTTTATAATTCCCTCTTCCTATTTTTGTAGGCTTCTGTTATTCATCACGAGGCTTTCTTCCAATCTCGAGGGGAACTGAGCCGGTATGAAGCCGAAATTCGAGGGCTTATTGAGGAGAAAGATACCTTCAAACTTCTTAGTGAGTAGAGAGAAGAGGAAGCAAAAGAACTTCGTGCTGAGCTAGAAGCAGCTCAGAAAGAACAAGTTGATCTAGCCGAGCAAATAAAAAGAATCTTTGAAGTTAATGACACTAACTCGGGCGTGGTGGCTAACACTTTGGTCCCACAGGTCCAGCAAAAGCTTGATGTGATCGGGCAACATCGAGAAGAGGTGGATGTGTTGAAGGCGGAGGCCAAGGCGTGGAAGAAGAACATGGACCACCTTGCCTCAGAAATGGAGGACGCCCGAGCTCAACTGGCCACGGCCGAGACCCAACTCCGAAGCATGAAAGAGAAAGCCTTGGTGTAAGCCAAGAAAATTTTGGAGTTCTAGTCTCGGTTGGGTTCAACAACTTCCAATCGAGAGAAGCTGGTCACAGAACTTGCGACAGCCAAATTGGAGGTCGAAACGGCCAAGGCTAATGTTGATGCAATGGTGGCAGTCCCTGAGCGTGGGGGTAATTATTCGAACTCTATTTATGATCGACCCCTAAGCATGTTTACAATATAGACCGAGAGGATGACATTGTAAAGTAGAAATTTTTTTCTAAGGCATGAGATATCGGCAAGGAAAAATACTTCTCTTTATAAATGATTATACATGTTGTATACGGCCGAAGTCAAAGAAGTTTGATTTCGAAGTCTCTATGATATTCCGATCCCGAGCTTGAAAGGTTCGAAGTAAAGTTCAAGTTCGATATCAGAATGTACACTTCGAGAAAGCGCATCGAGGGCCCGTCACGGCCTACCTCGAGGCAGTGCAAAATCGATGGCGTTCAAGAAAAAGCGAGAATTTCCTAAGGACACGTGTTAGGACAGATAAGATTTGTAAGAGATAGTACAAATCTGTACTAGGCCGTTATACAGTTGTACCAATATTATTCTTTGTTATAATTAGAAATGTACCATATTAGGGTTTTCCCCTCCTATATGAAGGGAACCCCAATCATTTTGTAACAAATATCATTCGCTGTAGTAGAACATTATACTATATTTTTTTCTCGTTTAACGTGCTCTTCAGTTGTTCCTCAAATTTATTGTTCTTCGTTTATTTTTAATACTTTATTACTATAAACCTACCTCGAGACCCTCAAGGCTATCATCTCGAGGTCCCAACTCCTTGGGTAACACTGGTTTGGTTATCATTTTCCTCTTATGTACTTAACATTTCTTGCTTATTTACTAGTATTGAAATAAATCACATATTTTTAGAACCACAAATCATATATAAATGTTAACACCATTTTCGAGGTAAACAGTTTGGCGCCCACCGTGGGGCTAAATATAATAGTGATTATTTTGGTGCTAGTTTTCTGATAACATACGTTATTCTTTACATTTTTTCTTGTCCAACGATTCTTTGATTTCAGGTCAAAATATGTCTAACACTGCAAACACATCCGAGCACGGAAACAATGATGTTGGATTTCATGGAGAAAACAGTGTAACGACTTCAGTGACCGGTGTACCACCGCTAAACCTTGGGGTAGCACCAACACCAAACCCTGTCTACGTAGGCTCACACATTGCTTTGCACGCCGATTTGGGTATTGACATTTAAGGAAGTGTACGTGGAGGAGACCAACCTGATGTACAAAGAACACGGGCTCGATAAGAAAGAGAAGTTAGTCTACAAGTAACTTTTTAGATGTTGCAAGCACAACAAGTTGTTATCGCTCAGTTATAGAGTCAGCAAAAGACTCTGAGCGTAGCAGGACCAAAAACGGCTCCTCGAGTTGAGCCAACCCCGGAAAGATCAAGAAATAATGGGTCAGAAACAGACCCCCCTATCATGAGGATGCTCGAGGAACTCATTAAAAGGGTCGAGTCAGGAGAAACGAAGATAGAGGACAATGACAAGAAAGTGGAAACCTACAACTCGAGGGTCGACCAGATCCCGGGAGCACCTTCGGTCTTGCAAGGACTAGATTCGAAAAAGTTTGTACAGAAACCATTCCCACCGAGTGTGGCTCCGAAGCCCATTCCGAAGAATTTCCAGATGCCCGGCATCCCAATATACAACGGGACCACATATCCCAATGAGCACATTACCACATACACTTGTGGTATAAAGGGGAATGACTTGAAAGACGACGAGATCGAGTCTGTTCTATTGAAGAAATTTGGAGAAACTTTGTCAAAGGGGGCCATGATGTGGTATCATAACCTCCCCCCGAACTCTATTGATTCGTTTTCTATGTTGGAAGACTCTTTTGTAAAGGCACATGCTGGTGCCATAAAAGTTGCTACGAGGAAGTCCGATGTGTTCAAAATCAAACAAAGAGAGAACAAGATGCTGAGGGAGTTCGTATCCCGTTTCCAGATGGAGCGAATGGAATTACCACCAGTCTCCGATGATGGGGCTGTAGAGGCCTTCACTCAGGGGCTGAATGAACGAAGCTCAATAGTTTCGAGGCAGCTGAAGCACAACTTATGAGGATGTGCACAACAGGTACCAGTCGAAAAATCAGGGTCGAGGACGACCAGTTGGGAGCCCCTTTGGGCTCAGTTTATCCAAGTAGGCTACTAGCAAAGGAATCAAGAAATGCAGATAGGGACCCGAGACCAAACAAGGAAAGGTATCAGCCGTACATCAAAAACCAAAGAAACACTTCGAGGTGTAACATACCTAGAAATGATCGAAGAGCGGATCGAGGCCAAAGTTCCCAGTGACTAATGAGAAAAACCAAGTTCGACATGCACTCGGGACCATTGGAGGCACCCTGATTGTCAAAGTATAACTTCAACATCAATGCCTCAGGCATCGTATCAGCCATCGGCAAGATCAGAGACACAAAATGGCCCAAGCCCATAAATACCGATCCCCTTCAGAGGAATACTAATGTGATGTGCAAGTATCACGGTACTAATGGTCATAGGACCGAGGACTACAGACAACTTCGAGAGGAGGTGGCCTGAATGTTCAACGAGGGGCACCTTTGAGAATTCCTCAGCAACCGGGACAAGAACCATTTTCGAGAGAGAGATTCAAACAGGAAGACCTAACTAGAAAAGCCCCAACATGTCATTCACATGATCATCGGAGGAGTCGACGTCCCACAGGGACCCATATTCAAATGAACGAAAGTATCCATCACAAGGGAAAAGCGGACTCAGGACTACATACCCGAGGATACCCTTACATTCAGCGAGGAAGACAAGCAGGCACTATCTCAGCCTCACAACAACGCAATGGTAATTTCTATCCTTTTAAATAACGTTCAAGTTAAACATGTGCTCGTGGATCAAGGTAGTTCGACCGATATAATTAGGTCGAGGGTCGTGGAGCAGCTTGAGTCCTGAATGGATTCAACATGGCGAGTGAAACAACAAAGGGGGAAATCATCCTCCCACTCAATGTGGCTGGAACCATACAAAACACCAAATTTCATGTCATCGAAGGTGACATGAGGTATAATTCTCTACTTGGCCGTGGATCCATAGTATGAGGGCAGTACCATCAATTCTTCATCAAATGATGAAGTTACCTACAAAGGATGACGTGAAAACAGTGTACAAAGAGCAGCATGCAACCAAGGAGATGTTCGTAGTACACGACTTGGCATCGGTATCGGCACCATCTACCTCGGAGAAGTCAAAAGAGAAACAAGTAGCCAAATATCAATCACAACCCGTGCCCTCGATTGAGCCCGAGGGAAAGGAACCTGATGAACAGGTGGCCTAGGATGAAGAAGAAGATTTCCTCACCCCTTGAGCCTTCGTTGCCCCCGAGGAATAAGATGCAACAAAGTTCACTATCGAAGAACTCGAGCAGGCCGTATTGATCGAGCAACTACCGGAACGAAAGGTATACTGGGAACGGGATTAACCCCCGAACTAGGAAAAAACTCATTCAATTTCTTATTGATAACATTGACTGCTTCGCTTGGTACCACTTAGATATGACATGGATCTAACCGAAGAAACCACCCATCGACTAAGTGTCGACCCCAGGTTCAAATCAGTGAAGCAAAAAAGGAGACCTCAGTCCAAGGTAAAACATGCATTCATCAAAGATGAGGTAACCAAACTTCTCAAAATAGGAGCCATTAGGGAAGTAAAATACCCCGAATGGATAGCTAACGTAGTGGTAGTCCCTAAAAAGGGAAATAAACTTAGAATGTGTGTAGATTACAAAGATTTGAACAAAGAATACCCTTAAGATTCCTTCCCACTGGAAAACATCGACCGTCTAATCGATGCTACGGCTGGCCACGTGATCCTTACTTTTCTCGACGCCTACTCCGGGTACAATCAAATTCAAATGAACCCGCATGACCAGGAAAAGACTTCGTTTATCACAAAGTATGGTACATATTGCTATAATGTAATGCCCTTCAGGCTAAAAAATGCAGGATAAACATATCAACGCCTAGTTAATAAGGTATTCGTACATCAAATAGGAAAATCTATGGAAGTTTACATTGATAACATGCTAGTTAAGTCCCTGCGCGCAGAGGATCATTTGACCCATTTGCAGGTGACGTTCTATATCTTAAGAAAGTACAACATGAAACTCAACCCCGAGAAGTGCATTTTCGGAGTCGGCTCGGGAAAGTTAGGTTTCATGGTGTCGAACAGGGGGATCGAAATCAACCCCAATAAAATCAAAGACATCGAGGAAATCACTGTCGTGAACAATGTGAAAGCTGTACAACGGTTGACCGGGCGGATAGCTGCCTTAGGCCGATTTATCTCGAGGTCTTCAGATCAGATCCATCATTGTTTCCCTACTCAAGAAGAAAACAACTTTGAGTGGACTCCAGAATGTCAACAGGACTTGGAAGAATTAAAATGGCATCTCTCGAGCCCGCCCTTACTTCATACGCCAAATGAGGATGAAACACTCTATTTATATTTATTCGTATCCGAGGTAGCGGTAAGTGGCGTATTTGTTCGAGAAGAGCAAGGTACGCAATTCCCTGTCTATTATGTAAGTCGGACCCAAAGAGATGCTGAAACCAGATATCCGCATTTAGAAAACATATCCCTAGGATTATAAGTGCATCTAGGATGTTGAAACCATATTTTCAATGTCATTTATATGTGTATTAACTACATATCCATTTCGAAACATTTTGCATAAGCCTGAATTATTGGGCTGATTGGCCAAATGGGCCATCGAACTCTGAGGGTATGAATCCAGTATCAACCCGAACGGCTATCAAGTCTCAAATTTTGGCAGACTTCGTGGCTGATTTTACGCCTGCCCTTGTGCCCAAAGTAGAGAAAGAACTCTTGTTAAAAACGGGCACATCATCAGGGGTATGGACCCTCTTCACTGATGGTGCCTCGAATGTGAAAGGGTTCAGGCTCGGTATAGTTTTAAAACTGCCTACGGGCTGCGTCATTAGACAATCTATAAAAACCTCAAAATTTACTAAAAATGAGGCCGAGTATGAGGCCATGATTTCAGGTCTCGAACTAGACAAAGGCCTAGGATCAGAGGTCATCGAGGCAAAATGTGACTCTCTTTTGGTAGTTAACCAAGTAAATGGAAGCTTCGACGTCCGAGAAGATAGGATGCAAAGATAATTAGACAAGCTTCAAGTTACATTGCATCGCTTCAAAGAGTGTACCCTGGTCCACATACCTCGAGAACAGAATAGCGAGGCCGATGCACTCATGAACTTGGGTTCGTCTGTTGAAGAAGATGACATAGTCCCGGGGGCTGTCGTACAACTATAAAAGTCGGTGATCGAAGAGGGTCATGCAGAAATTAACTCAACGAGTCTAACGTGGGATTAGAGGAACAAGTACATCGACTACTTGAAGCATGGGAAGCTCCCCAAGAACCCAAAAGAATCGAGGGCCCTCCAAGCCAAAGCAACCCAATTTTTGCTCGGCGAGAGTGGAACATTATATAGGAAGACCTTCGACGGACCACTGGCAGTATGCTTGGGACCGGGGGACACCGATTACGTACTACGAGAAATTCATGAAGGCACTTATGGCAACCACTCCGGTGCCTACGCCTTGTTTCGAAAAGTGATCAAAGCAGGATATTACTGGGATAGCATAGAAAAGGTCACCAAGGAGTAGGTTCGAATATGTGAAAAAATGCCAAAGATTTGCACCTATGATCTATAAACCCGGTGAACAACTACATTAGGTCCTATCCCCGTGGCCATTCATGAAATTGGGGATGGACATCTTCAGCCCTCTGCCAACGGTGCTAGCTAAAGCTACATTTATCTTATTTATGACCGAGTACTTCTCAAAATGGGTAGAAGTGCATGCCTTCAAAAATATAAGAGAAAAAGAAATCATCGACTTCATATGGGACCACATCATATGTCGATTCAGGATTCCCTCAGAGATTACATGTGATAATGGGAAATAGTTCATCGGCAACAAGGTGACAGAATTCCTCGAGGATCATAAAATCAAAAGGATCCTATCAATGCCTTACCACCCAAGTGCAAATGACCAAGCTGAGTCCACAAACAAAACCATCATCCAAAACTTGAAGAAAAGGTTAGATGATGCGAAGGGAAATAGAGAGAAGTATTGCCCGAGGTACTAGGGGCATATCGAACAACTTTGAAATATAGCACGGGGGAGACCCCATTTTCTTTGGTATAGGAATCCGAGGCATTGATTCCAGTCGAGGTTGGGGAAACGAGCGTCAGATTCCAACATACAACCGAGGACTCAAATAATGAGTCCATGAACACCTCCCTCGAGCTGCCGGATGAAAAACGTGAGGCCGCATTAATTTGAATGGCCGCACAAAAACAAAGGATCGAAAGGTACTATAACAGAAGAACGAACATCAGCTACTTCGGAGTCGGGGACTTAGTTCTAAGGAAGTTCGCCCTCAATACTCGAAACCCAAATAAACGGAAACTAGGCCCTAACTGGGAAGGGCCGTACAATGTCCTCGAAGTCATGGGCAAAGGATCCTATAAACTCGGCACGATGGAAGCTGAGCAACTACCAAACAATTGGAACATATCATTGCTCAAACACTATTAATGCTAAGTTGACCTTCTCCCCTTTTCATTTATATTTTACACTAACTCCTTACAGGTGTTCAATTGAAGATATCGAAGCACTCCTCAACTCGAAGACCTTGGGTTTTAAAGCATGCGTTGCACTCTTTTTCCCTTAGATCGGGTTTTATCCTAAATGGGTTTTACCGGCAAGGTTTTTAACACGACAACATCTATATGCTACCTAAGGAAAACTCAACAAGTATTCAAGGCTTATTTTCAATCAACCTCGATTACTGGGGGGCATCACCCTCGGAGGTTACATTTTCTAAGAAAAACAAGTCATGCCAAGGAGCCTCGATAGGAGAATGTTGTAGTGGGCCAAACGGTCAAATGATCCGTGTCCATATAGAATAGTCGAACCCCCGATGGCAAAAACATGTACGCATGTATCGATTACTCGAAGAAGTATTCTTATTATAGCAAAACACTTTGTGCCTCAAAGAAGTCTACTATTTTCACATTTAACGGCTCAATGGCCAAATATACCCGAACACTTGGGGACTGTCATCGACAGTCAACATATCGAGCCATCTAAAAGTCGAGCATATAAGACCTCAATGAGGTAGAATAAAACTTATAAGACCTCAATGAGGTAGAATCGAACTTATAAGACCTCAATGAGGCAAAATCGAACTTATAAGATCTCAATGAGGCAAACTCGAACTTATAAGACCTCAATGAGGCAAAATCGAATTTATAACACCTCAATGAGGCAAAATCGAATTTATAAGACCTCAATAAGGCATACATGAACTTATAAGACCTTAAAAAAGGCATCCCCTCGATATCAAGGCCAAGGTCATCTCACTCGGGGACTAGAGGCTACAGCCATATAAAAGACTACAGTCATATGAAAAGGATACAGCTGAAATAATATGGCTCGGAGACGTCCGACTTCCGCCATAAAACAAAAGGCCTACAAATACTTCAAAAAACCGGTTAAATCGGGCTAACCTCGGCATAAGCAAAGGGGATTTGATAAAATCATCCCCGAACAATGTGAAGTTTTCGAAAACATCAGCCTTCGAGAAAAACCCAAGGGGTATTCAACTACCGTTGCACATCACTTACAAACGAGGTTCCAAACAATCTAACCATCGAAGAGTCGAACGAATATAAAAACATGCCAAGTCATAAGAATTTTTTTTACAAGTCTTTAACCAGAAAGGGGGAAAATTGTAGCAATTTTGAGGTCGAATTGACCCAGTCTAAAAAGAGCCTAAGGGCCGATATGTAAGAGCCTAAGGGTCAACCTAAAGAGCCTAAGGGCCAATATAAAGAGCCTAAGGGCCAATCTAAAGAGCCGAAGCGCCAATATAAAGATCCTAAGGGCCAATCTAAGAGCCTAAGGGCCACTATAAAGAACCTAAGGGTCAACTTAAAAGAGCCTAAGGGACGATACACAAAGAACTTAAAGGCTGAAGCACACCATGCTCGATACCTTACCCAATACGGACTCGAAAGCTTCAAGCCAAAGCTTAGATCGAATATTGAACCTTAAGTGGTCATATACTATCGATCAACGATCAAACACGAAACCTGAGGTATTTTTATTCTAAGTCCAATGCATGGGACTGATCGTCAACAACACCAAATCTCATTAAAAAGAAAAGACATAAATTAACACAACACAAAGATGAAAAAGAAGATTCTTTATATAGATGATGACCCAAAAGTATATTTACAAAGCCCCTACATGGAGCCCTTACATAAAAGAAGAAAATTGAAAAAAGGCTTAGTCTACTGTCTCGGGGTCACTCGACCAGAGGTAGTTTCCTCAGGAGCTGCATCTTCGATGGCCCGACTTTCAGCATCCTGGTCTTCGAGGGCCTCTTCCCCCCCCCCCCTCGGGGACTTTGTCTTCGTCTTCACCACTCTCCGATCCACTAGCAAAATCCTCATCGGAAGTGAGTAGTGCAACCCATTTTTCTTCTAAGGCCTTCAATTTCTCGATCTCGACAGAAAGATTAAAACCTTTGGCATGCACCTCCTCGAGAGCCTGCCTTCGAGATTCCAATCAAGCATGGTCGAGTGCACGAGTTATCTTGAGCTCAGCTTCAGCAGATACCTTCTTATCCTGAGCATTTGCAGCAGCAGCGTTAGTCCGATATGAAGACATGAGGGCATCAGCTTCAGACTTGACTTTGGATAACTAAGTGGCCGATTCAGCATGAAGCTCCTTATATTTACGGCCCTCCTCTTTTGCACTCTGAAGTTGGTGCTCAGCCAAGGTCAGATTTTCCTGAAGGGTGTCCTTCTCGGAGGCTATATCATCCATGCGTTGCTTCAACCCAAAGATCTCTGCATCTTTGGCCCTAAGCTCCTCCCGAAGTTTCCCTACCAGGTCATCCTTGTGCTTAAGCTGCAAAAATAAAGCTTCAACGTTAAACACTAAAATGAGTAAGCATAAAATGAGCCCTCAAAGGATATATTACTTGCTCAACGAAATCGGCCCGCTATCGGGACGCCTTCTCCGAACTTGCTCGAAGGTCATTGAGTTCCCCCTCCCTTTTGGCATATAGAGCCTTGAGCTCCTCCGACTTTGACATGAGCTTCCTAAACTCATCCTTTCAATGAGCCAGCTCGTCTCGTGATTTGTAAATTGCTTGATCGAAGAGCATCACGACATGAAACACAAAGGAAGGAGGTCAGAAAAGCAAAAATCAAAACTCAAAATACAGTTGCTAAGGCAAAAATTACCCGTTTTCGAAGCTTTCAAATATATCATTCTCTATGTGGGATGCCCCCATGCCGGGAGTCTCCATATCTTGGGCATCCTGTATTTTCCCTGGAGAAAATAACGGACCTGGTGGAGAGTCATCTACATTAATGACCCTGAGTGGCTCAATCGGGGCCTTCTCTCGCCTTCGGAGAGCTTCAGGGTTGGGCTCTCCGGGCTCATTGACCAAGTGCCCTTCGACGCAAGGCGTATTTTATTCGTTGGTTGGTTCGAGGACTTTGCTCGAACCCCTCTCGAGAATCTCCTTAGCTCGAGATTGGACTGCATTGGCGGCCTTTGGTTTAGTAGTCTTCGTCTCAGCGACCTTTGAAGCATCAATGCTTCCTCTTCCTTTGATCACTAATGGGAAAGGATCATCCCCTTCGTCCTTAGAACGAAGGCTCTCGGCAGCTTTCAAAGTTAAGGCCACTGTATCGGCCTTAGACTTTCGAGCTTTGGCCTTTTTAGGTTTCGGGGACTCCACCGACGTCGCTTTCTTTCTCTTCTTATCCTTAGCAGGTTTTTGGGTCTGTACCTCGCCAAGTAGGGGCGACCTCATTGAAACAACATCCCCGAGGCCTACATAAGCGCAAAGGTTAAGTGAGCTATCAAGAGATATTTTACTAAGGGACTCAAATATGTCAATAATAAAAACTCACCATGGTTTTTGGCCTCCCATCGGCCTTTGACCAAGTTGAACCAGACGCGCTTAACATATGCAAAGGTGGAACCTAGTTGCCGAACCTAGCCCGGTAGGTCCTTAACTGCACCGGGGTACCACTCAACGACTTCATTATCATAAGGGAATTAGTCCGAATGAAAGAGAAAACATTTGATGAATGAAACATACTCGATGAATCAATACTTACGCTCTATATTCCATTCCTCGAGGAATGGCATCTTTTCGGCAAGAATCAAGTCAGAAGTTCTGACTCGAACGAAGCGGCTCATCCACCCTCGGTCTTTATCTTCATCGATGCTAGCGAAGAAGGACTTTGAAGATCGACGTTGTAATTTTATCAAGCCACCACGATAGAGACGAGGGATGTATAATCTAATCAGATGGCCGAGGGTAAAAGGCATCCCCTCGACCTGAATCGAAAAAAATCTAATCATGTAAACAATCTGCCAGAAGGAAGGATAGATTTGGCCAAGCGTCACCCGATATTGTCGACAAAAATCGAGGATCACTGGTCTAGCGGGGGAAAGGAAGGTTCTACGGGACCTATGGTGAATGGGTATGTGTATATGCTTAGGAAACCTACTTTGTGAGTGGTTATGTCCTCTTCAGGTGAATGGATATCCACTTGTACTGCATCCCCCCAACGGCAATCCGCCTTCACCTGCTCGGGTTTGGTTATTAGGCTAATATATCGAGACATGGGTTAACATCGTCCCGTAACCGAGGAAGGTTTTTCAACCTTGAAATCGAAAGACGTTTAACAAGGCCCAAGGGTACACTCTTCAATGCGGGGAGGTACCACCATTTTACTCTTAGATGAGCGTGATAACGAAGGGGCTTTCTCTTTTTGGGGAACTATCTTAGATGTTTTTGCCATTTTGATAAGAAAATTCAGAAAGAGAAAAAGAAACTGGTTTAGAGATGAACACAAGGAAGGGGTAAATATAGAGAAGAGTTGATGAAGGATTGAAGATGTTGTAGAAAGTAAAAGAATAAAGAGTGAAAGATTGAAGTATTTATAGGGGCCATCTAAGCGTGTTGGAGAAGCTAATAGGGCGCCAATAGTCGTTATCGATTTATGGTGTTTTGACAACTGTGCAAACATTACCTCTGCACGACCTTTTTGTCACACCAATCGCTGACCTCACGTGAATGAAATCATGATGGGGATATCGAAAGGTCAAGAATTCAAATTGTTTCTCATCATTTCATTCTAAGAAACACGGGAACTATCTGTATACAACCGAAATCAAGGAAGTCTGATTTTGAAGTCTCTATTATATTCCGAGCCCGAGCTCAAAAGGTTCGACGTAAAGTTCGAGTTCGATCTCATAATGTACACTTCGAGAAAGTGCATCGAGGGTCCGTCTCGGCCTACCTCGAGGCAGTGCAAAATCGATGACAGTCAAGAAAAAGCGAGAATTTCCCAAGGACACATGGTTAGGACAAATAAGATTTGTAAGAGATAGTACAAATCTGTACTAGGCCGTTATACAGCTATACCAATAGTATTCTTTGTCATAATTAGAAATGTACCATATTAGGGTTTTCCCCTCCTATATAAAGGGGATCCCAATCATTTTGTAACATATATCATTCACTACAATAGAACATTCTACTCTATTTTTTCTCGTTTAATGTGCTCTTCAATTGTTCCTCAGCTTTATTGTTCTTCATTTATTGTTCATACTTTACTGCTATTAACCTACCTCGAGACCCCCGAGGCTGCCATCTCGAGGTCCCAACTCCTTGGGTAACACTGGTTTGGTTATCATTTTCCTCTTATTTACACTTAACATTTCTTGCTTATTTACTAGTATTGAAATAAATCACATATTTTTAGAACCACAAATAATATATGAATGTTAACACCATTTTCGAGGTAAACACATGCGTACATGTTATGTGCCAGGGATCGAGCAAACTATGTGGGCATGGTTTGTTTGACTATTTGGCCCTTACAAATTTTTCCTATTGAGACCATGCTGCTATGAAGTAATTTCCTTGCAACAAAGTTGACATTCGAGGGCAATGCCCCCATTATTCGAGGTTGATTGTAAAGAAGCCTCGAATACTGTTGAATTGTTCTAAGTTAGCACGACCACTGGTAATCTCATTAAAAACCTCACCGGAAAACCCATTGGGATGAAATCGGTTTAAGGGAAAAGAGTGCAATGCGTGATTTCAGACATAAAGACTTTGTGTCGAAGAATCCATTGCTGCTTCTGGTCGAGCACCTACAAGAGTTAGTTTAAAATATAAATGAAAATGGAAGGGGTCGTACCTTAGCAATAGTATGTTTTTAGGTGCAATACGTTCCAATTGCTTGGTAGTTGTTCACCGTTCATCATACCGAGCTTGTAG
This sequence comes from Nicotiana undulata, assembly GCA_005239495.1. Lineage (NCBI taxonomy): Eukaryota > Viridiplantae > Streptophyta > Magnoliopsida > Solanales > Solanaceae > Nicotiana > Nicotiana undulata. The sequence goes on along the minus strand of ML292669.1, from coordinate 28,983 downwards.
GATCCTTTTTTGATGATTTCAAGAACCTGGTACAATCCTTCCAAGTTTGAACCCAGTTTCCATTCATTCGGGTTTCTGGTGTTGAGGGTGATTTTTATTAGCACCAAGTCCCTGATATTAAAATGTCAAAGATTGGCTCTTCGATTGTAGTACCTTTCGATCCGCTATTTTTGGATGGCCAATTGGATGAGGGAGGCTTTGCATATTTCATCCAAAATTTCTAGGCTCGTATTCATGGTCTCGCTATTCGGTTCTTCTGTTGCATATTGAAACCTGATGCTAGGCTCCCCGACCTCAGTCGGGATAAGAGCTTCGACGCCATAGACTAACAAAACCGGTGTTGCTCCGGTACTGGATTTTGATGTTGTGCGGTACGCCCATAATCAGGTAGTATTTCTCTCCATTTCCCTTTGGCTTTAGTCAATCTCTTCTTAATAATTTGGATGATGGTTTTGCTGGTCGATTCAGCTTGTCCGTTCCCACTAGGATGATAAGGTGTTGATAGGATCCTTTTGATATTTTGATCCTCGAGAAATTTAGTTACTTTGTTGCCGATGAATTATTTTCCATTATCACGTACAATCTCGGAGGGCATCCCAAATTGACATATGACGTGGTCCCAAATAAAGTCTATGACTTCCTTTTCTCTGACTTTCTCGAAATCCTATGCTTCAACCCATTTAGAGAAATAATTAATCATAAATAAAATAAATCTAGCCTTACCTGGGGCCGACCAAAAAAGACCAATGATGTCCATTCCTGTTGGCCCAAGAAAGAGAATAGTTTTTAAGATTGACAAAGGAACTCAGAGATGAACCAGGTCCATCCTGACAGACATAGACAAGTAGAGTCAAAGTCACGTGAAGTGCACATGCAGGAGATAAACGAAATCTGGTAAAAATAGAGATATCTCCTGATCGAAAAGATTGCAAAAACGAAAAAGGAGAAGGACTCCTTATTCAGTAAGAACAGAATCTAAGATAAGGAAGGATTTGATGATGTGAGATTGACTAGAACTCTTCCACCAAGGAAGAGTTGCATTAGTATTCTAGTTAATTCCTTATCTACTAACTCCTATATATTTCAGAATGTTCTTATTGTAAAGTGACGCACAAAAGAGGAAATTTATCAAGAATTGAGAGCAAAGTCCGTGAAGAAATTTTGCAAGCAGTTCGAGTCAAATTGGAGAGTGCAAATCTGCAGCTACTTGAACCAGCTAGAAGAACCAGTTTCAATTGTTGTCTTTTAGTCTAGTTTATTGTAGTAGATGGTCTCAAATTGCACCTTTTTCAGCTTTCTTAGAAGCAAATTGTACTAGGTACATGAGTTGTATCATTCAAGTTAGAGTTAACTTGACGTAGTCACAACAGCATGCGGCGTGTTGTTATAAGGGTTAGAGTTAATCCTTAGGTTTGCAAAAGTTTGTAAACTTTGTTGTTGGCTCAGAGTTGTAGTGAAGTGTTTGAAGAAAATACTACTGAGTAGTAGGTCGTGGTTTTTCACCTTTTGAGCCAGGTGTTTTCCACGTAAAAATCTGCGTGTTCTTTACTTTTCTACATTTATTATTCTGCAACAGTAGGAGTTGGGACACATAGAAGAACCATGTCCTTCTATCCAGTGCACGCGAAAAATTGGAAACCACACAAATCACCCCCTCTCTTGTGTGGTATTGACGTAGATAAACATCAATTGGTATCAGAGCAGGTTATCCTTGAAGAGGCTAACACCTTAGGAATATATCAATATGAGTGCACCACCCGGGAACTGGAAAGGACAATCAACTTCTATGACATAACATCCTCAATTTGCAGAGATAGAAAAACTTTCATTAGTGATCACTGAGTCATATCAAAACATGGCGTAAGAGTATACTTTTTATAGTATGAGACTGAGTAATTGTTAATCTGATTATCTACACAAATTCCTGATTTTCTAGCCGATTGAAGAGTGATGTCATAGAAGTTGATTGTCCTTTCCAGTTCCTAGGTGGTGCACTCATCTTGATATTTTCATAAAGTGTTAGCCTCTTCAAGGATAACTTGCTCTGATACCAATTGATGTTCTAAACGTCAATACCACACAAGAGGGGGGTGATTTCTGTGATGTCCGATTTTTGCGTGCCCATGCTATAGAAGGACCATGTTCTTCTATGTGTTCCAACTCCTACTGTTTGCAAAATAATAAATACAAAAAATAGAGAACATAGAGATTTTTACGTGGAAAAGACCTGGCTCAAAAGGTGAAAAAACCACGACCTACTACCCAGTAGGATTTTTTCCAAACACTTCACTACAACTCTGAACCAACAACAAAGTTTACAAACTCTTGCAAACCTAAGAATTAACTCTAACCCTTATAACAACACGCCACAAGCTGTTGCAACTACGTCAAGTTAACTCTAACTTGAATAATACAACTCAGTACCTAGTAAAATTTGCTTCTAAAAAATCTGAAAGGTACAACTCAAAACGCCTACTACACTAGAATTAGAAATAAAGAAAGACACATAAAACTCTTTATGGAGCTTTTTCTTCAATCTGGTTCGTGTAGCTTCAGGATCGCACTCTTAAATCTCACACGAATTTCTCACAAAATTACTTGCTATTTTGCTCTCAATTCACGTGTTGCTTCTGCTTTTGAGCGTCACTTTACAATAAGAACATTTTGCTATATATAGGAGTTAGTAGATAAAGGGGTTAACTAGAATCCTAATGCAACTCTTCCTTGGTGGAAGAGTTCTAGTCAAACTCAACTCCTCAAATCCTTCCTTATCTTATATTCAGTTCTTACTGAATAAGGAGTCCTTCCTTAACGTTTTTGCAATCTTTTAGATCAGGAGATAGCTCTATTTTACCATATTTCGTTTATCTCCTGCATGTGCACCTCACGTGCCTTTGACTCTGCTTGTGTCTATGTCTGCCAGTGATGGACCTGGTTCATCTCTGAGTTCCTTTGTCAATCTTCAACACTATTCTCTTTCTTGGGCCAACAACCGTGATATCCTCGAATGCTTTGATTTTATCGGAGTTGATCTTGATTCCCCGATTGGACACCATGAAGTCAAGAAACATGCACGAGCCAACCACGAATGCACACTTTTCTGGGTTGAGGTTCATATTGTACTTCCTCAGTATATCAAAAGTCTACTGCAAATTCTTTAAATGGTCCTCTGCTCGTAAGGACTTAATTAACATGTCATCAATATAAACTTCCATTGATTTCCTACTTGGTCTTCGAACATTCGGTTTACTAGGCGTTGATAAGTTGCACCAGCAATTTTTTTGGTCTGAGCGACATTACATGATAACAGTATGTGCCATACTTAGTGATAAACGAGGTCTTTTCCTGATCCTCCAGGTTCATCTGTATTTGGTTGCTCCCGGAGTAGGCATCGAGAAAACTGAGAGTCTCGTGGCTGGTCCAGGCATCTATCATACGAGCGATATTAGGCATAGGAAAAGAATCCTTAGGGCATGTTTTATTCTTATCTTTATAATCTAGGCACATTCTAAATTTATTTCCCTTCTTAGGGACTACCACTACGTATGCTAACCATTCGAGATATTTTACTTCCCGAATGGATCCTATTTTGAAATGTTTGGTTACCTCGTCCGTGATGAATGCATGTTTAACCTCGGACTGGGCCTTCTTTTTTGTCCGTTAAGGTATAACGCCCTTTAAAAAGACGTTATATTTGAATCTGAAATGAGAGGGAAGGTATAACGCCATATATTAAGACGTTATAGTACATAAAAGGCCGTCCAGTCCACTTCCCCACCAAGTCTATCTCAAGCCCCTCCCCCTCCCCGCGCCCCCCTCATTAAACAATACCAACATCAGTTCCCCCCCCCCCCCCTTTTTTAAAAAAAAAA